>JAODGC010048276.1:0-249356 GCA_027574925.1 Ecitoglossa quadriceps | reverse complement strand
AGTAGTAGTAGTAGTAGTAGTAGTAGTAGTAGTAGTAGTAGTAGTAGTAGTAGTAGTAGTAGTAGTAGTAGTAGTATTAGGAGTAGTAGTTGTAGTAGTAGTGGTGGTGGTAGTGGTAGTAGTAGTAGTAGTAGTAGTAGTAGTAGTAGTAGTAGCAGCAGCAGCAGTAGTAGTGGTAGTGGTAGTAGTGCTAGCTGTTTTCTAAAACTTAATATATTTGACACTATTCAAAATGTGTATTTTAATATGCCTGACTTTCATGAAAGCGTTCTCTGATGATATTGCCAAATAAAGATGATCCGGCCTGATTATTCTTCTGCAGTGGAATATACAATGCACTAGTTCCCTACTCCAACTAGGAGTAGACCTCATAAAACATGCATAACATGCATTCGTAATTACTAGTGATGCGCACACTACCCACGAGCACATTTCCATCAAACATAAACAAATTGCTGCGAACTGGCCCATTGTCTTGCGCGCGCCACGAGAGTGGCCTTTTTTTTTTCTTCGCTTTTTACTTATTACCTTTTGTTTCCCAATTGGAGTCGCAAGCAGACACACGTCTTTATGAACACATGCAGGTGTATTATGGCTAGCTAAGTAGCCAGGTATTGCTACCTGGCGGTAGAGAAAAGCAAGCGACATATTTGATCTTAATGTCACTTTGCCGCCATGGCGCACGGTGCATGTTTGTTTTAATTCCTCCTGCGTGTGGTTCGCACGTAACATACGTTACAAAAAGGCTGACAAATATTAATGACTTAATGACTTTCCTTGCTCATGCTTGTACACCATTGCACACCAACACGCCTGCATGCATACGCAACATGACTAATTATCTTGTAATCGTTTCTGTTACGTACGGCGCGAAGTGCATAAAGTACGCCTCCGACGTATTTTTGCAACATTATATTAAAAACAAAGTTGAGAGATGGGAAACAATCAAATGCGAATTGAAGCTAGTAGCTAACGGAAGCAACACCAGAGACAATAAACAATAGCCAAGTGTACGCTACACAGTGTACGCTGAAACGATGTGCGAACATGTTGATAGAGCTAAACGATTTTCCCGTGGTGAGTTTAATTATTCCTTTACTAAATTTAAGTACTTTGGAGGGCAGTGCGCACTCTTGCCGTCCGTTAAGCACTTTACTCTTCCTCGCTAGAACAACGAGCACCTCTTTGAATAATTGTTTAATGTTGTATTTAGTGTTTAGCATTTAGCTTTCAGTGTTAGATGATGTTAACTCGTGCTAAACGACGTCTTTACGAGCTGCTCGCGCATGAGGCGTGCTAACGTGTGAAAATCGTTTGTGTTTCTATACGCTTTGCATTTTTCCGATTTGTGCCGCGTGTATTTTTCTTATCTCGGCGGGCGCGAGCATTTAGTTCGCTCATTTGTACGTTAATTGCGCGGAGTGCGCGCGCGCGATAGCGCACGCAGCTCGTTCTGTCATGTCATTTTGTTTATTCTAATCGACAAGCTGCTGAACAGAAGTAAGGTGATACTGTGCGGCAAACCAAAGTCATTTCTTAACTCCGCACGTATATGACCAAATTGTGACAGGAAGAATGCAAACGTGAGTCTTTACTAATAGTTAACCATTTGCGTAGATCGATCAGACGGGAAACAATAAAATAGAGCAAATGAAATAAATGAACGAGAAGCAACTGTATGCGCTGGGCAGGTAGAGCGAAGCCATACGGGGTGTTACTGAAGTCGCGCGATGGTGATTTATGTTCCGGAGTCAAATCAAAATGCAATTTTCGGCCAATGGTTTCGTTTAAAACGTACACATTCAGCTGATATTTGGATGAACACAACGAGGAAGAATGACTTATTGCTCGTGCATCGTAAAACGTAGAAATCAGCACGTTGCTCATGTGTAATGTGAATGCGGCAGGCTTCCCGATGACTTAACGAGTACTCTCGCATACGTTGTGCGCCATGTATGCAATTTCGTCCACGCTTGCGATCGTGTTGTGTTGATTGTGTGTTTATTCTGTGGATGATTTTACGGGCTGGGAAACTATCCGGCGGCTAATCATAGATGCGCCCAGGAGGATCCCATCTGGTTCTAGCTGGTCTTCAGCGAGCATGCATGATCAACAAAAATTGGAGAAACAAACAGTATACATCGTAATAAGTAATATCGGAATATCGTGCACTATCGATCGATCAATGATCTTAGATCGTGGTTGGGTGTTTTTTTTTTTTGGCAATGTCGTTTCTTCCTCGTTGCGGAGATAATAATTTTGAATTAAGAATTTAAATATCAATATCATTGATTATTAACTCTACTTCCTAACTCAATCAAAATAACGAACATTTTCCAATTTGTCGAGCCTCGAGTTATTTCACTTTTATTCAGCATTACATATTAATGCTATTTTCAAGCAAACTTTTTCATGTATATATATATATGCGTCTTAAACAATTTGTTTTCCTTTTCGGGAAATTAGGGAATTTCATACATTATTGCAGGCTATGGAAAATACAATGTGTTGCAAAGTGGCACAGAACAATCAAAAAATATTATTAGGTTTTTCTAATATTTTATGCTTATTACAGACCATATTATGATTAGAGAATAGAATCTACAAAATTAATCCAGGTCAATTAAAGTAAATCGAGAATAAAATTCTGTAACGCTAATTTACAAAAATAGGTATATTTCCAACAAAAAACAATCTTGATTTGATTGAACAATCTATTATTCGTTTTAAAACTAAACGAAAGTACATTTTAGTAGTAACATATCTTTTTTGGGACAATATAAGGATGTGATATCAAAGAAAGAAATAATTTTCTAATTGTTCCTTTATGAAAATCTCAGCAATCAAATAATTAGAAAATTTAGTTGGTAATTTAAGATAACTACTTATATTATTTTACCTCGTAAAAGAATGTTATATTTGCAACCATATCATAAATATTTGTAAAATACTAGTAAGGCATTAATAGTATAATAAATCGAAAATTTCAATATTTTCCATTTGATAATTCAAATAAATTACGTCTTGACTATAAAAAAAAAACAAGCAAAAAATGTACCTCATAAAGAAAGCAACATTTCTTAATCTTCCAATTCCAGCACGCAAATTAGGCATAGCAGCGTAAACGTAACACGTGTAATTAATTAATTACAATTTCAAATTAATGCGAAGCAGTCAACACCTTTGTTTTCCATCGCCGGCGTGAGTTTTATTATTCTTTTCCCCGTCAGTTTGTGTGCGGGCTTAATCCGTCGGCACTTCTGTGCGTACGAGCGTGTACACATCGTCGACATCAGATAAATTTAATAAGATATGCCGTATATGAATCGCATGCATAAATTGTTGTACAGGGTGTCTCAGGGCGCAGGTCGAGTGCCCACCGGCGTAATTGCTAATTGCGGCGTAATACAGCCCGGCCGCAATAATTGTAAAGGCAATAATCATAAATAATCGTTTTAATAATAAATAATGATGATGATGAGTCGACAGCGCGCGCGGCGCTACCCGACGCACCGGCGGCGGCGTTTGATATGCCGGCCGAGACGGTGGAGCACTTTGTTGCGATCGCGGCCGCCGCGGCGCATTCACTGATCGCAGATATCTACTCGATTAACATCGCGTATCATTAATTTCATTCTTTTTTCCTATTTCGACGCGGGCCGATTGAGAGAAGCCGATGCGTGCGTCGTGCCTGAGAAAACTGATCTGGTGTAAACACGGCGATAATGTGCGATGTTTCCACACTCGCAGTTTGGTACGATTCCGAGCTATTTTATAGATTAGATTTCATTGGCCAAGTGCGATAATGTCAGTTATTTATTATAAGCAATCTTCCTTCCTTCCTCTGATCATTCCACATTTATGAAAAAAATTTCCAACAAAACATATTTTCCGCTTTAATTACGCCCACATCAATTACACTTGAATACACAACTTTTCACATATATTACCAGAAGCAATTTGGAAGTTAGCCCTTAAATTTGCAATTAAATATCTTAACAAATTCTGAACTTATCAGCTGCTTTAATGTCTAAATCATGATTTTTTAAATTAATAATTTATTCAAATCATGCAAAAAATTTTCAAAGTTCTTGTATTAGTTAACGTAATTTATTGATTAACTTATTAACCATAAATATATAAGTGATATCATGAGCATATTATTATGTGGCTGGTAAATGTAGCAATTAGAAAGTTTTTCAACGATTTTTTTAATATATCGATCTAAAGATCGAGTACCGAGTTTGCGCCGTCTCGAAAAACTGTAATTTACATATGTTAATTATCCGACAAATAAATTCATATTTCATACTTATTGTGTATAATAATGTAGCAGTTTGAAGAAAGGAGAATAAAACGTAAAAAGTTATATATTTACTGAATTATTAGCATTGAAAAAATGATCTGAACTGATTAAAGTACTCCATAATAAGTATCGATGTTTCGATGTTTCGATGTCTAGTAACAACAAGTAACAAATTGGAGATAACAAATTAATAGCAAGATATATTTTAATGTTCCAACCATAGATAGAAAGTTGTTTGAATAGTAATTTAGTGGTCGCGTTAGAACATTTGAAAACACATAGAAAATTAGAACGAATGTGCTGTAAAATATTTCGGTTTGTTTTCCTAATGCAATTGATTGGAATTATATTCATAAATCATTCAGAAATCAATGTTTATTTGGCAAATTAACAGCGCTAATAGCAGAATAAATGCACTGCATGATATTCACGATGAACAACATCGAAGTTCCCACATATACTCATAGTGATATTTTCCCCACATGGCAGAAAACAAAGGAGATTACTGCGTTGCACACATTCGGACAATGAAGCAGTCAAGTCGCGCGATCGTTATCGGCGCGTAATGGTTGCGATGATTATAATTTCATTCCGTTTGCGGCGGGACCGGCGATAATTACGGAATTATGGAATTATGCAAATAGCACGCCGGCGAAAAAGCGCGTCGGTCGACTCGATTGTAAACCACTGCATCATCTTCTGTTTCGATACACTCGAGTACATCATGCGCAATGACGATTGTTAGCACTTTGGCCGAGCGTGAACAGCAAGCTGAGCGCGGCGGCGACATGTAAAACAGGTGAAGTTCTCTAATCGCAAGCAATTAATTTCTTAGCGGCCTGCATTGTTATGATTATTACGATCGCGACAAGCGATCGCCGTAGGGAGCATGCATGAGGTGGTGAGGTGGGTACGCTGAGTGTTGAGTGTTGAGTGAAGCAGTGGATTACGCACTAGCCGACCAACTTCATTCCACAATTAATCACTAATTATGATCATTGCAATCATAACCTAATTTTAGACTACTCACCGTCCGTATCAGTGCGGTATCACTAGTTTCACTGGCATGTTGAGATGGTCACACACATGGAAGCACGTGGAAAACTGCATCACAAACAAAAACGTGTTTTATCCAGTCATAGCAGGATTTCATCAATTACCGCACTTAAGCCAACTTTACTTTACACAGTCACAATGCACCAAGGCGGTTTAAGCAACTTTGTCTTCTCCGGTTGAAGTGCACCTTAATGCACTTTAATTTCAACGCCAGGTGAGTTGCAATTGCTGATTGAATTGTTTGATTCGTTGTGTTGTTTTGCGGTGATGCGACGGCAGGTGATGCAGGATATAGCGCTGAGACGTCCACGCACGCGCCGGTACACCGCGCGAGTTGAATCGTACTGAAGGATTTGATCACGCGCACCTTCCGCGACCCTCGACTTCTTAGCCGGCAGGTTGATGCCGGCTCCACTACTTGCGACGATTGCGGCTTTGTTTGCCTCGCGGATTTACCTGTATGTAACGCGTGTATTAAGGTGTATTAAGGTATGGGGATTAGACCGAGATGGAGACTTGCGAGCGCAACGCCCAGTCATCGTCAGCCTATGAGCAGCGTTGGTGCGACATCCGTGCACTCCTCGTTCCTCCGATGACTTAAGTCGGTTCAGGATGCTGAAGACTGGAGATGAAAGTGACGAATGTTTGCCGGAAATTAATGCTTAGGACTAATAACCCGAATTTAAGCAGAAATTGATATTCACTTTCCTGGTAACAATCAACGTGAGCTCTTTTCAAATTTTCCAAAAATTAGCAAATCATTAATTGGAATTGGACTTCCAATGAACGTAATTTTTTTTATTTATGTTAAAAATATCACCTATTTGAGTTTGAAAAAATTTTCACAAACATTACAAAGAAGATTTCTGTTTACTTCCTCAAGCAGTGGAATTTCTAGGATATTCTCCGAGAAAATAAACAGCATGCGGTAAACATAAATCAATACACGAAATGTTCTAATTTTTTTCAATAGCAATCGTTAAATTTACCTTCTCGAATTTTTTTTCACTTACTTTATGTATTTATATTTTAAAGGAATCAAATTATTTTTATTTAACAAATTTCACTTTGCGCATTTTGTGCATCTTCTTGTGAAAATTCCAATATCTTCCAATTGATAGTTTCTTCGCATATTTCAAATAATTTTCAACTCGCCCAACATGAAATTTTCAATTACACATTTTACATTCACTCAAGCCTCACTATGATCCCCGCAAATTGCGCTCAGCCACAACGCAGGATGTGTCTCTGCACACCTGATTTATTTATCAAGCGCACGCCGAAATTGCAGCACTGACCAGTTGACCACTATCCGTTCAGAAAACGAAACCGAAGTTGCGCCCTCACATCAACGACTACTGCACGGTATTTCAACCCTCGTCCTGTTTAGAAGTTTTAAATGCCTTCGCGTCGACCTCTCGAAAATATACGAGACCGACAATTATTCAAATCAACACGCGCCCTTTAATTAGAAACAAGCATTTACAAATTTGGTTGGCATTTCAAAGCTGGAGGAACTAATCAAGTACTAATTGCAACAGTAGTATTAGAGGACATTAATAAATACGGCAGTATTTCTAAACTTTGGAGGAATCTTTTCGATGATGTGTAGTAGTTCATCGACCGACTTCTTGTACCTGTCCTACCGCAAGGGTTGATGACTTTAACGTAACTGCTTCGTACTGGTTGAAACTGTAGCATATCTTCCATCTAAAACGCACTTTTCTGCCTGTGCGTTCTCTACTGATCTGTACTTATCTCAAGCAAAATCAGGTCGTTTACATTCAAGCCAAAATGCACAAATCTTAGACAACCATTTTATTTATTCCATGAGCAAATGAATAATATCAAAGGTTATATTTGACATGTTCAGGTGCATAAGAAAGTTGATACAGATGCTAATCAATTTCATGGCAGATAGATTGTTCATAATTGCACAATGTACAAAGCACATATAATTTGGGACAATTTTTGCCCGAGTGGACTCCACGAGCGCGTCATGCACGAATTTTTCGAGTCGTGCGTATGCTCGATTTGATTGCTGCATCAGATCATCGGCGCATCGACATTCGACTCATTGCTTTTCCTAAAAGCCAAAAATTGTTGGGTTACACCATCGTGCATTGAAGATGTTAAGAAATCAAGAACATATATTTGAACTAGACGATTGGTGGATTGGAAATGAGGCGACTCAGATGGGAATCAAACAACGAGAACGCGATTGAAGCACAAACATTTCAATTTGCTCTTATTCCAACGAAGCCAAAGAATGGAAGCACTTGAAAAATATTTTATTGTTTTCAGATTGCGGGTCTACGATTAAAGATTCGAATCACCTTCATTTTTGCATAGCGTCACGGAAAACAAAGAAGTTGGCGCTCCGAAAGCAATTATAACGTAACGTATCGTAAATTTGCACAGACGGTAAAATTTGATGCAAAATAAAACAACGATTTGACAATGAGCTGCAACCCACTCTGACCTGATGTGGAGGCGCTCCGTCTGGCCAAGACGATGCGGCTTGATTCCAACGCTTCCAGATCCGCATAGATAGCGAACACGCAACCGATTTAACGTTTACGTTGCGTTTGCAATTTACCCGTGTTTAGTTAATTTTAAATTAACGCAAACATGCAGAAATGCCCTAGGAAAAAGAATCAAACAACGATGTTTAACTTCAGGCTAGGTATTCGTTTGAAAACTATTCAAAATACAAATTCCTTGAGTAACCCCATAAAACAGGTAAAAATATTTTGCTTTAATTTACTTGAAACACTGTTCCTCTTCGAATTTCCTCTTATTTCTTGGATGATTTGTATGGCTAGTATTCCGTTTATCTACATCGAACACTTCAAGATGTCATTAAAATATATCATATTTTACTACCTTCTCTTTTGCAACCTGGAAAATGCTCAAAAATAAATAACTTCAGGCGCCAAATTGATCCTGCTGTACTCCCACCACACCGCAACTTATATCAGTGTATCTGATACTTGGTACAAGTCAGCCTTCGGTGAATTTGGTTTCAGGCAAATTTTTTTCGGACAGCAAGGAGAAACACATGTCGCAAAGGGAATATATTTGTGACTCGCTTATATGTGCTATCTTTTAAACTTTAATGTTTGCTGCTTCAAAAAATGTGCATTTTTTTAATAAGTCCACGTCATAAATTAGATGACACTAAGAGAGAGAGATTGCGAATTGAACCAGGAGTCGTAATTCTGGAATATATTTTTCTAACAACAGCATAGTTTTGATTGACCCTCGCATCACGATTAATTTGCTGGAGTCATCCGCGTCTTAGGTGGAGATTCAAGTATCGTTCCGGTCTCGATCCAATAAACAGGTAAATCACATGATTCATGAGATCCGCGCTTTTGTTCACCGACTCAGCTCGCCGTTACTGTAATCGGCGATCACCGATGTTGCGTGCTCCGAAAAACCGTTCGCGAGCCGGAACACGAGCGGCCAGGTAAGTGAAGCAAGCGCAAGTAAAGTATGTGAGTCAATCAAGCGTCGCGCGTCTGAAGAAGTGAACTGGATTGAACTGTATTGAACGACGGGACTTTCTCATAGGAACATTATGTTCATTATTCTAGTTTACACCGGATGGACGTAGGACAGATCAATAATCGGTTCACGTAAATTGGTAAATGGGATGAAGGTAGTAAAAATTAGACATGACACAGTATTAAGAACGGTGGATTGCCTTATAAAAATATTCAGCTTTTTTAGCTTACTGTCTATTTTCCACTTTAACGATTGTTCTAGAAAATTCCCCCCAATTAGTTACAATTGAGGGCAGAGCAGAGCAGAGTATGCATATGTTGATGAGTTTATTCGTATTCCCTGGCTCTCCAGCTTCAGCAAATAGCTGGACCCTTCTCTCCATTAGCAAAGAGAAGCCTATTTCGCGTCAGTCAGAAGGCTCCGAGTAAATTATAAAACAATTACGTCCGGCACCGCAGAGACGGAGGCGAAAAACTAGAAAAACACATGTGCGCCAACTTTTTCCCAACTACGCGCAACGCACGCCGATTAACCCTTGTCTTTCCGCTTTGCATACTGGTACTCACTCGATGTGCCCTTTTTTCCGCGCGGATTCCAACATTTGCCCTCCACACTGCGACGTTTTTTGCCGATTAGATTTATTTTCGCACACGTGCTCGGCGTGTTTGTTTGCGCGCTTGTCGGGGTATTAGAGAAATCCGCTGCGGCGGGAATCTAGGCGGTTTTCGGCGAAACGATCGACGAGGGAGCGCTTTGCACGAAGGCGGCGGCGTGGTGTTCTCGCTTGCGCCCAAGCGATTTTTGCGCACGGTGAGAGGAGAGCGCGCGGCTGCAACTCTAGGCGGCGTGACGGCGGTGGCGGCGCAACAAGTTGTCGCATTTTATCGTCCCGCTGTTATAGTTTAAGTTTTCCTCCCGACATAGTAATCGTTGTCGCGAGCGTGCCGCGTGCCCTCCGTCGAACGTTCGCGGTGAACATGAAGTTAACATAATTTTCGAATTTTATCTAGTCCTTCTCCCCAGGGCGATGCGTTATTGAGTTATTCATGCGTAAATCTACAGTTCCTGTTCATAGCCTTTTTTTATTTATTGGATATTGAGTAATGCCTATAAACTTTATGACGAAGTGATTCACCCGCTCAACGAATTTTATTTCAATCTTACAGGACCTTGTTGTGGAATTTTTATTGCTCCTTGGAGATAAAATGTCCTATCATGAGGAGTTTACGAATATTTGCATAATTTCTGAACTTAACCTTTAAAATGATGCAATATTGCTTGTTTTAATTTCATCTTCATAATGGCAATATAAATAATTATTAAACTATGTAAATTTTAAATCTTGTTCTTCTATTATTTTTTGTAGACTCATTAATTCTTGTGATCTGATATGTGACCTAATTTCTGTTGTTAGTTGCCATACCAAAAACATTTTTTTGTGTTTCTTTGTGTTTTGTGCTCACACCTTAAATGAAAACCTTTTTCGGTAAGGAGTTGAGCCAAATTAATAAAACATTAATTTGGTTATGCTTGCAACATTATGCTTACCGAAAATCTTCAATTAAATATCCACCTAAGGTAAACAAGAATGTTGATTATCAAAATTTAGAGTATCAAAAAGTTCACTAAAAATCTCTCCAATAATAAGTTCTTTTGCCACATTAAGTGACGTGAACATATTCATCTAATAAGAGTTGATTCCCTATGAGTTTAGTATATCTTTTTGACTGATTCGTATTATGAAAACTAGAAACGTGCAGTTGCTAATGACGGTAAATAGTAAAGATCGGATGCAGAAGCAAGGAACCCCCAAAGGTCAGAACTCCATATCCCGAGTGTCTCGAAGCAATGTTTACTTGCGCTGTGTAGGTGAGGTGAATGCGGAAGCCAGCCGTGCCCACATGAATATCATCCGCCGATAGAAGAGGCGCACGATATATTCATGTGTTTCGACTATTATTAGTAGCGGTGGCAGCAGCGGCGGTGGAGACGAGAGATCGGAGCGGAATCGGAGGGCTGCGCCGCACGTAACGTGCATAACGTTAACTACACATGTGTTCCGCCGTGGCCGGGCTAACGGCGATCCGAACAAGGGCGAATATTACACCCGCTCCCGCCGCCCGCAAATCCCACACTCCACGGCACGCCACTCCACTCCACTCCTTCGGCTGCGATTGTGATTGTGTGCGAATGTAAATTTGGAAATTTCGCTTACGCTCGTGTTTCCTTCCTTCGGCGAAACGACGGCCTCCTTAGCGCCCTGCCGCCGTCGCGTCCCCCTGTGTGCCGGCCGTTTACTCCCGCTTACTCCCGGTAATATCGCATTATTGATTAAGGCAACTATCGAACTACATTCCACGAAACGTATGACCATTGCATGCCACCGCATTCGCAAATTTGCCGACACTCGTGCGTTCTGCTTTTTACCGGCGTTCATTAAATCGACGCCGGCGTCGGTTTCGCCTCCTGCGAGAATAAGAAGCCGAAGTTTGCGCGCGGCTGGCAGCAAGTGAACCTGACCGGAATTATTTAATTTGGGGCCTCCCGCAAATGCTGATGTGGAATGTGTTTAAATAACATGTGTGTATGCAAATAAAATCGGCGCGCTGCCTCGCACAACGCGAGCAATTTGCGTCAGGTGTTGTTTGCCTCTTTTCCCATTTCGGCTGCTCGCTTTTTGCCCGGAACGCGGCAGGATCCTGTTTTACTGCTGCTGCAAAAACTTAAACAAACAGCACACGGTTAAGACGGGGGTAAAAATAACAAGTACGACTATCTAAATAATTTAATTTGCTTGCAAAAAGAGCACGAAATTAAAGTTCCCTGAAGAAGGAACCCGATATTTATTGCTTAATCCCAGTTTTACTACGCGTATTTTGATCAACTCAAAGTTAGACTTCCTTTGCACTGGCAAACTTTGCAAATATTTATTGCCTTCAAATCTTTGCTGGCAGGTATCTCCCACTTCCTCTCTTCCCTCTTTCTCCCATCTTAGCGGGCAGTGGCAGGAACACATGAATATGCAAGCCAACCACACCTCGGCAGGCTTGTGTTCGTTTTTGATGTCCCGCGTCCGCTCGGTTTCTACTCACGCTACTCCTCAGCACGCTTCTTAAAGCGGCTGGAAATCTTCCTCGCTCTCACCACCTCGGTCGTCGCTTCCTTTTCCTCCTCGCCTACCGCTATTGCCTGCGCCTTCGCATTTCCATAAAGGACACTTTGGCCGGTCGGCCGGCGATAGTTTTAGATGTGGTAAGATTAATGTCTCCGGTCGACTCCCCTTTCAGCCATACCACCCTTTTCTTACGCGGGCATGTACGAGCGTCAAAATCCGTGCGCGTCCTGCACACACGTTACTGCTACCAGTGTCGTCTCCCGCCTTGTGCGAATCATCTTCGAACCGCGGCAGGCTGTTTTTACTTCGCCCGTATGCAGATGAACTGTGACCGGACTTCGCCTGCTTGCGAGAGGACACCGCCTGACCCGAAACACGCGCGCCCTTTCTTTGTGCCATCGGGGGCAGAGACCAAACTCGGTGCGCGTTACATCCTTGTTGTCTTAAGTTATGTCGACCAGGAGCTTGGGCCGATGAGCGGAAACTTTTGGAGAAAATCTACCAAGATTTCTAAAGAACTTCATAACCGCAAAAAGGAAAGTTCTTTCTTCAAGCTGTCATAATGTTTGCAAATAGAGAAATTGCAAACAATTATAGTCCATACAAAAATAAACTAATTAATAAAATATGTTACCCCAAAAATTAAAAATTAGATGATTTTGTTGCAATTATTAATAAAATCTTAATTTTATTGAACTTGTGGAATAATTTGTAGTGCAATCTTGGAATTTCAAGGAGCTCTGATCTTGCGAGTGGTGGTCATTTGCGTTAGCAAAGCGGACAACGCGAAGGATGACGCTTGGGGAAGGAAGGGTGGTGGGAGAGAAAGGGTCTTGACAGGCGAGCTTCTTGGTCCGAGGCCAGCGCACGCCGCGCGGCGCTTGCACTATACACATCTTGAACTAATATTTATGTGTCCATTCACATCCACCCACGGCCCGCGCCTCTGAAACAGTCACCCTCACACCTTCACCCGCTGTCACACACGGACGGCAGCCGCTACCCGCGCTGGGTACACAATCTTAAGGCCCAACATTACTCATCAACCTTCACATACCGGGTGTCACTGCCATCGCCACACATACTAAGCCCGGCGCATGAGATGGGCGATCAGGACACTCAGTTTGGTGATTAGAATAGGCGAACGTTAGCGTGGACTTTGATAAGACCTGCGGGGATAGTGGGGAGGTGGCGAGGCGTCTTGGTCTTCGCTCGGCCGCAGCCGAGTTAGCCATGTTCGGCGTTTCGTTCCTCACCTCATTTGCATACGCCCGACAGAAGGCGAAGGCAAGCGTGCGGGTTACCTACTGGTTGCCTACGCCCATGCCACCCGACGTCATCTCGCATCCATTCGCTATCGCCTCTGTGCGAGAGTGGACAAGTATGAGGAATATGAATTAGTCCATCGCGCGCGCGGGGCGGATGGCTGGATATATGAAACGGACAGTTGTTAGGGAAAGGGTGCGGGCGTGGAGCGGTAGCGGCACAGGGTGAATCGAAGGTGGAAATTATAGCGGTGAACAAGGAGCCGTGCTGAACGCAGAGATGTACGGCCGAAATGTCTTGAGATGGACGTCCACGCCAAACGTGGGCTGGCCGAAGGGGCGGCGCGGGCGGTCGACTATCGATTCGCATTGTGTGTGTGCGGGCTTTGGTTATAACTAAATCATAACACTCGTCCGTCGCGATCTCTTCGAGAAGTGAGTGACTCGCGCGCCAGGCGCGGGACATGCCGCCTGCAAGCTGTGCATAACCCTTCACCCACCGCCGCCCAGCAACAACATTTTCGTTTCAAGCACCCACCTCGAAAATCAAAATCTTGGAATGCTTGACCGTTCGTTGCATTATTCATAAATCCTCGGACTTGGTAGAAGACGCGCATTGTACCCTTAACTTGCTTGCAAAGAGGGCAGGGAAATCTTAGCAAATGTTAATCACTTATCACTCCGACTTTGCCTCACCGTTCTCTTCATGAGATAACATCAGATTTGCATGCATGAAGAACGATCAGTCGTCCGCATAAATTAAACCCAATCAATTTTAAATCCTCCCTCAAAGAAACACACACTTTGTGTTTCCTATTCTGCATTCATGAAGAGTTGGGATCTCAGAAAATCCTGTTTTTATTGCCAGTGAATGTACACATTATGTTTGCCACACATTCAAACCGGCATTCTCAGGGCGACCTTTCTTTGGAGCGTATGACACTATTATATCCAGGATTGCGCCTGCTCCTCACACGCTCCACGCCTGGGCATTGTTTTCCGAAATAATAACACTTACGCCGTTTCCGTATAATGCATGAATACATTATTATTAATATTGTGCGTATTTGGGTTGTTCTTAATTTTGCGACTGTATTCAAATAATGTGTCCTTTGTTTGTGCGTGTTGGTGCTTTTACTGCCGTCGCCGTTGCCGTCGCCGTCGCCGTCGCATCATCCATTTGCCATTTGAATAATCGCTCCGCTCGCATGATAATTCCGCGTGGCGCATTGGAGTGGTATGCCGCGTAGAGGGTGACGCTTATGTTGCGGCAGTTGAAACATCCCTATTGTTCGGCAACAAAACGACGTTTTGTCTTCGACATACATATATCAAGTGGCAAAAGCTATGAACGCCTTCAATTTTTCGACTCCTAAAAAATTGATTAATCATTAACTACCAAGCCTTCAAATTTTCCGAATGTTAGCAATATTCGGAAAATTTGTAATAAATTCTAGAATGGGAACCTTCAAACAAATGACATACAACTATTTCAAAGATCTAGTGTAGCAAATGTAATATATGCACAAAGTGAGCATGTTGCGCACTAGAGTCTATTCTCTGCCCCATCCGCTTGCCCCCATCCTTGCAACGAACGGCTTGTCGGACGTAGGTAGTAATGTTTCGATTCTCCTAATGTTCTAATGTTCCTTAATGTTCTAATGTTCACATATTCAGATGTGCTCTCTTCCTCCCACAGGGGCGGCTAGCGGATGTCTGAGTTAGTCGTGCAATCCGCATGGTCCTTAGTCTCCTAATTTCGTATTCCTATTCGTATTTCAAGTCCGTTCTAAGACCAATATACAGGTTTGAAAAGGGTTGCCGGCTCGCCGTAACATGCATGTGGAGTTTAGAGATATATGTCTAAGAAAAGGGTCAGAGAATAGAGCCGGGGCAGGACGAAGGCGCCTAGTGGCGCGCGCGCGGGGACAGCACACAGCGACGTCTTACACACATTAGGTGCACGCCAGCGTACGTGTGGGGAAGTGTTTGTGTTATATGAATATTCCTGCCG
The DNA here is from genome assembly GCA_027574925.1 of Ecitoglossa quadriceps. Taxonomy (NCBI): domain Eukaryota; kingdom Metazoa; phylum Arthropoda; class Insecta; order Coleoptera; family Staphylinidae; genus Ecitoglossa; species Ecitoglossa quadriceps. The sequence continues at coordinate 234,090 of JAODGC010048276.1, read as the reverse complement.
CCCGTGCGGCTGTCCTTTCCGATTCCTCTCTGGCCGTTACAACTCGCGCGTACCTCGCCGTTAGCTAGGGGCGCTGGTCATGTTTGCTTTGCGCCCCGCACACATGTGCGCGTTATATATTAGGAGGAAGACAAAAGGAGTAGAGGAGCTCGCGGCCTTAGGAGCTGAGGGGCGGCTAAGATTTCCTTTCGAGGCGGATTTGGTGCGATGCGCGCGACGTACAGCGGACGCGGCATGGCCAAAAGGGGTCTCTAATTACAATGTATGATTAATTATCAAACGCCGGCTTCTGCAGGCCTCGCAACGCAAGGCGACGGTGGTGAGGAAAGGACAGCGACGCCGAGCTGTCTTGCGCTGGACTTTGGATGACGACGACGGGACAGCCGGGCGACGGCAACGGGGCGCATCTTGTGGCTGGAGGCTCGGCGAAGATGTCTTACTGTCAGTTTTCTCTTGCCGACCACAACCCGCCGACGTAGCCCTTAGACGCTCCCTTGTCCGTTGCTCGCAAATTCGTCCTTAAAGTTCATGCTAATGTCATCATACCCACGTCTCACACCAATGCTTCCACTTTTTTAGCTGCATCATTTGCTGATTGGAGTATAAAATAAATTACATTACAGGAACTGATTCCTACTAAAATGTTATTTCGCAGATAAAACTTGTAGTTGTTAAGTAAAATTAATTTGTATCCGTCTTTGTAGCCTACATCTTCATTTCTACACTTCTTTCTGATAACCCTGTGTAGTTATTGAATATTAGCACGTATATCTCATATTCAGCATTTGCAAGCAAGTTAGGGCATGTTAGGTATGTACATTCATGCAAAATCTGTGTGAGACACACTTCTGTCCCTCCACCGCACCATCTCTTCGCAAGCCGTGCGCCCGAACGTCTAAGACGACAGGTACACTCCTCCGAGGAAGCCGAAATCTCTCGGCGGCATCGAAGAGCAAAGAGCAGCTCGCAGAAGACAAGGACAGCAGCTATCGGTTCGGACGCTGGTCCTGGTCCTGCGGTCGCCTTCCAACACCAACCCATCCCCCCACTATACAGGCAGGAGCGTTTGCCACCCCACACCGCCTGCTGGCCGCGTCGAGTTCGAACTCATATACATATTCCCAAAACCAACGCACACGAGCGTTAGCCAACAAGACACGTCTAAGGCGCGTCGCTCCGGTCAAAAGATGTCTTGCATCTTCGTGGCGGGGGAGGGGGGGAGGGGGTGGCGTCGGGCGGCGGGGAAGGGTTTACGGACGAAGGTCCGACGACTAACACCCCGCCGCAGATAATGCATGTGTTATTAATGGTCGGCGTATCTGCGCTTGGCCACTCGGCGAGAACGCAGCCGCACGCCTGTACATCGGAGACGAACACGTTGGCGGCGGCAATGGGGATAGCGAAGATCGGCAAATGTACAGGGAATATATTACCGTTGAGAGCGACCGAGATTCGTTACCCGCGGCCAGCAATGAATCGATAATCGTAATATTGCAAGGACTAATCACTTTGTGCACGGATTGCCGCCTCCGACGGGGGTACAATGACGTGTTAAGGTTTTACATGCGTGCCGCACTAGTGCATAGATCGGATCAATCAGAATTTATGCCAATGGTGATAAACTGATATTGATTTTCGATTTCGCCGAGCGTTGATGTTTGCAGTGGATCTTATCTCGGCCGGCATGGCATGGGTATTAGCTGACTCTGTAGTCTCCACTTCGCATTCTTCTCCGAAGCGTTGCTAATGAGTGCGTGCAGGCTCACGCGGTGCGGTGCCGTACCGGATCATCCTATGCGCGCCCGCCATGCATGTGAAGAACGAATTAAGTCACCGCTGGTCGACGTCTCCGGTTTGTTGCTTTCTTTTTCCTTGCGTTATCTTGCACAAGTTATTGTTACATGCGCTGAGGAATCGATCGCTCATTGATTCGATTGTTTGTTTCTAACGTGTGCTCGCGTATACGAGCATTTATTATTTCTCGTTAACGTGTGTGGTCTCGGAATGAATTATTTGTGGAGCGCGTGCCTTCAATGAGTGGCTTTAAAAATTGTTAAACTGGAACAATAACGAGCGAGAACAATAAAACAAATAAATCAAAGACTTACTACCACCCGCGCAACCACAAGCCAATTATCATGTTGCAACAAATAGAGAAATATTAATAAAAACCAATGAATGATACTTTAAATAAGAGGAGGAAATCAAATGGATTGATATCAAAAGTTTTTTTTATTAAAAACAGATAGTCCAGCTCTGTAGGTTAATCAGTGCAGAGCTTAAAACTAAGCACAAGAAAGGTGGGTTTTCAGCTCCTGAAACTCCAGCACCTGAAACTCACCTCCGCCTTTAGAGTAGGCTTATGTTTTACAATGTAAATTTATTGTTATTGTTAAATACAACAATATAAAACAAGATAATATCCTGATATTGCTGGAGCCTTCTGAAGTCTGGAATCTTCCACTGTTTTAAGAAACTTCTAACCTGCTAATGGATTTAATTTATCTGTAAATGATTATGTTAAGAAACAACTAGAATTAAACAATGTAATGCGTTTTGTGGGATACAAGTATAATCGCAACTATCAGAAGAAAATGTGAAAAATGAGTTTTATGGTTTAATAGCTCCGCAGCTGAGTGCAAAACAAACAATAAAGGGTGTGCGATGTGCAAAGTTCGCAAATAAAATGAAGAAGAGCGGAATTGCTGCGAACAGTCGTAGATGAAATCACAAATTTCTAACGACCCTAGGCTTTCAGTTCTAACTCATGTTGGGTATGGGCTCTTCCAATTGCTCAGCCATTCCTCGCGCGTTAGTTAAATTGCATCGATTTAAAACCGTCGAAAATTCATCGGCGCACCAAGGATGCATTTTTGCTTGATTATTCGCAATGTTTGTACACGACTCGTACTGCGCTGGAAAACGCGAGAACACGTAAGATGCGCTTTCCGATACGGATACCACGCGCTGCTCATCATCGAAGACCCAACACCAGCAACCTCCACCGCCAAGATCGGGCTGGCTGGTGAAATTAAATGAGGCGCTTACCTCGGCATTGCATGTTTGGCTCGTTCGGCTCGTTATTGATAAAGGTAATTGTTTGATAATGTTAGGTGATGGAATACGTACGGCTCGCGGAGGTCGTGAGCAAACACTCCGCTATTTATAATGACGAGCTGGGTCTGAGACGCGCGAACGCCCTGGAGTCAACCCGACACATCGCCGTCAGTCAAACGGAGCGAGACCGCATGGAAAAAAAGCAACACCTCCTTTAATCTCGTGCACTATGCAATAATAACAGGTACGCGCACCTCGCCACGAGAATATTGAACATCATCACATCACATCACATTATATCATCAGCTCATGTGGAGCACGTCAAACTCGCGCGACGTTGAATGCTCGCCCGACTGTTATCGCCGTGCTGATCTTGTTTGTTCATGCCGTTTATGCGTTTTTTCATTTTTATTCACGGCGCCTGCTTACGCGGTGTGGATTCCCGGCTACTTCTTAAATTGCGCATCGCGTCGACATTACCATCAAGTCCTTTCAGTTAGCACACCATGTACCGTCAACATCCGGAAGCAACTTAACATCATTTTCGGCAATAGTGTGACGTCTGACGTGGAAAATCGCACCACTTGTCATCGCCTAACTTGGCTACGAATCACTTGCACAAACCTTTGCAGTAATTTGTGTAATCGGACAAGGTATCTGTGTAAAATCGGGAGAAATCAATTGGAACCGTCGCAAAAATGCATTAAGCAAACAGGCGTAACATGACAAACAGAGCGAAATTTCTACACAAGAAAAAGCGAAAGTTGTGCGGTTTCAATCACAACCTACGAACAAACTTTGGCGCAATACATGGAGATATTGGCTTCAACCGCATACCTGCAGCGAGCGAGCACAACTCGCGAAAAAAGAACAACTCAAGCCAAAAGTGCGAGCATTGTATGCACACGAGCAAACGACCGCATATCACATGCCTTACTTCTTGCACAATTTTGATGATGCATTATTATCTACCTTCGTCGGAGGCATTGTGTCACGACGATGTCTATTAGTCATTTGTTTTCTTAATTCGACCATGCGGAGACCGAGCATCAACATGAGCATATGGTAATGTCTCAGATGTGCTCCAGTAAAATGCGGAGCAATGCAGACTTGGCCTGGGAGTTCTCATCATTGTTTCGAGAGTTTCTTTTTCTGAGAGGTCACAAGCCGACATGGACTAGAACTTGCATGGAGTGTGTTCAATTAGTCTTATATGACATTTTAAACAAACGCAGTGCAAATAAGATGTTTAGCTGTCATTTAGATTTTTAAAGAACACTGCAAAAATATACTACTGTGTGTCAAAAACTTTGACATTTCTATGTAACTTACTTAAATCTAAATAAGTGTACCCTTAAAGTTATAGTATATTTACTTGAATATTTTGAATTATTCTATAAATTGTGTTAATTAAATCAAACCCTGATCTTTACTGTTCAAAAATGGAATTAAATTTAACTCAAAAATAAATATACAAATGATAACTTTTAAAGAACGCCACACAATAAAATTTTTTGTAAACAATTTTTTTAAGACCTAAGCGGATGCGCTCATTCTTCGTATTAATAATGGTATTAACTTGTTTTTGTATTATTAGTTTTTATCTAAATCCTCCTCCTTAATACCTCTTTCAATGCTGTGCAGAAGAATTATGGTGCATTTTTTGGAATTTAATTAATTTAAGATAAACAAAAATAATGCAATTTTCTTAATAGATCTTCGAGGAAGTTTATGAAAAGATCAAAAATTCTAATTTAAATATCATTATCACTTCAATGCGTGAAAGTGAAAGAAATACTTTAAAATCATCATCTTAGCAAAATAAAATAATACTTCATTCCTAAATAATAGACAAAGTTAGATCCATAATTGATACCCACAATTAAATATTATTAATTAGTTAATAAAGCATATTGCGTTTCATACCCATCACCAATAGCCGCCCTTTCTCTAAGCTGACCTCGATAGGGACACTCAATGCCACCGTACCAAGCAGTGGGTATCAATTTCAGAATCGATAATTTCTTCTGATGTTCTTCACGTCTTCACTGAATTACTGGTCGCTATGGTCTCTCCTTCAAGTGGAAAATGCAAAATGGATTTTCCAATAAATTATCGCAACATTTGCAGATGTTAGCGCGCGACCCTATCCAAAGGGATGCGACGTAAGGATGTTAGAGATATATTGTGGTTAACACGCACGTGCTGCTGGACCAAACACACCGCCCCCCTCCGCGCTGCAATCGCAATCTTGCTGGCTGTTCGAGAGTCGTAACGCGCATCTCTTGTACTTGTAGTTATAGTTCGGCTCGCCGCCCGCCGCCCACCGCCCGCCGCCCTACGGTGCGCAACCCCTTCGGAAAGGTCAGACCCAGAACACAGCCGTTCCTCTGCAATATATGCATGGCCAAATATTCTCCTTAATGCCATATTCTCCACATTCCCTTATTTTCGAACTCGCGTCGTGAATATGTTTCGCCTACATTCGCCTCCGTCGGGACATAACTGCGTGCAATCGGCACAATTGTACGATTTCCATACAGGGTCCTCATAATCTGTTCAATACTCTAGCCTACACTACTATGCACAATGATTTATTTCACAATACTTATTATCATCTCAAATAACAACGTTTCTGGCTGCATCAATTCAAAAAAGGATTAACGTTCAATATTAATGAAAGCAAATATGTTCATTACAGTTACGAAACACTGTATGGTGGCATAAAATTTAATGCTTCATAATCGTATGGGGATAGTTTTGTCCGTGATAGGTAATCGAAACAGATATAGCAACGGCATCAAAGGGTGGCAGCGGAAGAAGACACTGGGGACGGCACACGAAGGCCTCGCGACTCGCACACACACACAGTCGCATGTTGCCTTGTCTGTCCACATGCGCGCCACAAGGGGAAATTGGAAGATAGAGGAAAAGCACTTAGCAAAAGGACGCGTTCGGCAGTTAATATTTAGTCGATAATGATGACGACACGAACAAGAGCAATAACAATTACTTATGTAGTGCCTACGAGTATCAACCGTCCACTGCGGACACAATCTGCGGTGATTTATTATTTCTGTAAAAATGTCTTTGCATCTGCAATTTCTGTACGTACCTCAAGCGAGATTATGAGTCGATCAGATAATATAAATGAGAATTTTATATTATGTAATGGATTGAAGGTTAGGTACAGAAATTGAACAATGGATTTTAATAAGGAGGCACTATTGGACTCAAACTAATTACACAAATTTATTACACCCAAAATTAAAACAAAGACTCCTTCCGTTGCAGTTCTAGAAGAAAGCAACAACAAGATACTTAAAGCATCAAGTTTACTAGGTTAACTGACTTAAATTTTAATTCAAAATTAAAAAGCCTCGTTGAAAAAATGTACGAAATCCTCAATAATACTGATTTATTCTTTTGCTTTAAATTTGTACAAATTAGTACTAATTAGTACAAATACTTATAAACTAATCCAGCGACACTTTTCTTATATTTCTGTAAACCTGCAAAATATGTAAATCAACATATCCTTAACATATAATATATATCACATTAATTTATGTCTTGTGGGTGTAATATACAAATTTCTTTTCTCTAGTTTTCCACTCTCTTGGAAATCTCTCTCACTCTCTTTTCGACTGACACTGAAGTCAGTCGAAAATAAATCATCACCTATGCTCGTCGAAAGCAATGCGTGCAATACTATTCCACTAGTTCCAGCAGGAGGCGGTGTGCCTGCGAGTGTAATTGCACGCCTTGAATAATTTCCACATATTTATTTACCCGGCCGGCAGCATTCAGCGCGCACGATTTTTCCGCGGCAAACACTCGCACGCTGTAATAACATGTTTACACACGCGTTATAAATGATTATAAATTATCTCTGATAATTTGTGGCTCTTTTTGGAGCGCGCGCGTCGTTACGTGTCGTAATGTGTTATAATGAGCGGGTTCGCCCCGTGCTCGTATCTTAATGCGCATCTTGTCCATATTAGTGTGAGCCCACACGCATCTTGACTAAGAGGCGCGAGGAAAAAATGCTGGTTTAGATAACTGAGTGATCACATGTTTAGAATTCTGTCGGACATAGAATATCTAGTCGGACCAGATTCTGAGATTTGCTTACAACTTCATTTCATAATACTACAATATAAATTTTAAGCTTACGATTTACTTCTTCTTTTTAATTATTGTTTATTCGGAATGTTGGCATAGTTCATTTGAATTAAAAATATCAATAATTGTAATAAAACATAATTAATCAGGTTAATTAAACGAAGACAATATATGTTACTCCTTTCCTCATTTTTAGATGGTGGAAGTAAGTTCGAACAGATTTTCGGCAAATCCAATTTTAGACATAAATTTTGCACACTATATTTTAATTTTTTTCTCGAACATATGGCGCAACTACTGGGTGCCCTGTGAGTGGAGGTGCAGTGTCGGTTTAGGACCGGTACGAAACCCTACAAAACTCTACACGTGGCATACGGATACAAAAAAGATTGGACATAATGATGATAATCTTTAAATTATTTTATGATATATTTGCATTGTGCGAAAAAACAACTAAGACCCTGTAATTTTTACATTAAACGAAATGCTCATTTATATTCAAGCTTTCTCTCCAAATTATGTTACTTTGTTTTAAATTTAAAAACTTTTAAAAATGAATAGTAATTTTGTGTAGGAAATTAAACGAATTCAAATAGTATCCTCCAATATCACCCTATGTACTAAATATTTATGGTGTGGAATCAAAGAACCACACCTATGGCATTTTTAACTTTACACAAGAATAAAATATTTTTGTACTTACAAGAAAACACATTTTTCAACAAAATTGCAATGCCGAAAGACCTGCTTCGAAGTTGATGATATCTTTCACTTCAAAGAATTCAGACTAACCAAGTAGGCATTTGTAGTCCTCATAGTCATAGATTTAAAAGTTAGGAGTAACTATGTTCTTGTCCCAGTTCACTTTATAGAAATAATGAAATACTTCTATAATATCAGAAGAACAATAGGTGTAAATTAGAAAATGTAAAGACTCAGCAATTCTACACAAATTGGTCAATTTTTTTTTTAAAATTACTTCTAAACTGTATCTGCAACTACAAGGCATACATTTGAAAGACATGGCTTTGAATCTTGCTGAGAGGGTTTCCGATAATATAGCTTCTCACAGAATCCATTCCGAAAAACTAATAATCCTGAAAGTGGAGCACCGGTACGGTGTCCATCTTTTCAAACATGAGTAACAATATAGCAATCACTCCACGACCCTTTTTAACGTACATTTATTTAATTAACCACATTTAAGAATTTCTTATCATACAAATTCCAACACTGGAGCAACACGGAGTTCTGTATTCGGATCCAGGACATCCTTTAACATAGCAATCAGAAAAAAACTGGTAAGAGGTCATTCTAAGCGTCGTGTTTTTTTCTTAGCCACCATGATACAAGGTCATTTGATAAGCTGCTCGGTGTTGCTTTTTCTGCAGCAAGACAGTTTCTATTGAATTAATCAAGGCAAGCTAAAAATGTTCATGGTAACAATTGAACATGACTCCGCGCACCTCGACGCGACCAGCGGCTTTTGTTCGCCGCACCGCGTCGTGTGCAGCGTGCATGGCTCACGTGTAGCGCACCCGGCCGGGACAAATTGCTCGCGCACGATTTTCGATATCGGCGAGCGGACGCGCGGGGGGCGGCGCAAGCAAATTACCATTCCTCTGCAAGATGCACATGTAGCATGTAGGTGCACCCATGTTGTGTGCGGTACGTTAGCGCGATGCGGAAACTGCGCGGACACAATGCGAGCATGCCTGTGAAAAACATGGGCAAACGCAACATGCTGATTGACTTCAATTGAAAATTGTGCACTGGACGGAGGAAGAGAAGTAGGAAAAGTTTTTTGCATTTGGTAAGGTGTATAAAATTAGCTCTTTAAATATCCTTTGATAGCAAGAGAAAAAAGCATTCCTTGCTCGGTAAATATCTCCGATGTTATCTGTTGTTCTTTTTAGATCAAAAATGTATACTAGTTTTATCTCAGGGCTATATGAAACATATTTTAATACATATAGGATGGACAAACATAATTATTGTGACTGAAATGTTATTCATGAGTAAACGTCATAAGCCATTAAGTTAATATTTACGACTACATTGTCATTTTATTGACACAATATGGGAGCTCTCTGCAAAATCATTATATCCTTAAGTTTTCCTTAATTAGCAATATTCTCTTACTTCTGCAATTATTGCAACACGTAATTATTTCCAAGGCAAAGTAAATCATTGATTTGAAATTTGACAAAATAGTAGATAAACGAAGATATAATTTCCAATCAAAATTCGTTGTTAGAGTAATGAAATCGTCAATTGGTGCAAAGTAAAGTTGCTGCATCGTCAATAACAAAATAAAAATTTTTAATTCCATTTATAAGTGATACCTTGCTGTGGGCTATTAAAATGTTACTAATATAACGCCGTTTAAAATGTTGCTAACTAGTATTTAGTCACGTTCTGTGCACATTTTTTACAAATCATATTTGATTTCGACGCCGATCAAATTTTGTTCTTTCTACCGCAAACTATTGGGATTACAGTAAGTAATCCAATTGCTGATCATTGTTGGTCGATTAGACGTTGATTAATATTTTCGAGTGTATATCAAGCTCAACGCGCTCGAGCTCATTAAAAAATGATTAAAAACGAAACCACGATTGTGGTGCAGACTGGGATGGCTGTGGAGCAAACCATGGACACTTGGCGTGCACCTCATGTTTCTAATTATTTGCGTGATTGCGCGCAAAACGAGAGTGCATGAATTTGGTCATGATTTTCATGGCCTCATGATCGGCGGCGAGATGCTGGTGGCCGATAGGGAGTATCTCAGCGCAAGTTGATCATTTGCTTAATGTTCGCGGGGCATTTTTTTCCCGAGGCACGCAATGCGCAAAGGCGCACGTTGCGAAGTACCCGAGAACACGTCTCGCGGTGTGGGGGCGGCGGAGGAGCAGTTTGTACATTTGCGGCATGTATAATTAGCGCCCGCACAAGCTCGCCCGCTGACTGACCACGACGCGTGTCACAGGCTCCAATTGATTAATGCTGAAATGCAAATAGCAAGCGGAGGCAGCGGTGGTGGTGGTGGTGACGACGCGCGGCCGGACTAATCTAATATCTCCGAGGATCTGTCACGTACGTCGGTCAGCGATACGTGATCCACCCTGCATGCATTCGGGGCGCAATTCAGACGCGTTCTGAGCGGGATGCGAAGTTTTCGAAACACATATTAGGAAAGGCGATCAGCGCACAGCTGCCTCCGGCCACCAGCTCGCCGCTCGCCTTCGGCGATCGGCGGAAAATTGATTTGATGATGTGTAACTTCCAACCGCATCTGCATCATGAGATCATTTTTATTCAATTCCAAGTATATGTTATTAAATCTGCCAATATACAACCAACATTTAAACGTATTTAGAAATTTGAAATTTTAAAACGTCCCAACTAGTCATATAGCAAATTTGATATTCTAATTATTCAGATCAATCGCTTACAAACTCACCAGGTGGCTATACTTCCAAAAACATTAAGTTACGGTTGGTGTTTCTGTTTACTATGTTCTAATCCACCTTCGGGAATTTTACCACCAGGAACCTTCAAGTTTGTAAATTGTTGGTTTAGATTCTAAAAATATAAAAAAAAAGTTCAAATAAACTTCACTTATTGCGTTTACCCGCAATAAGAGAATTTCTGTTATGTCACTTTGCTATGTGGATAAATCGAAGCAAGCCGAGATTACAGCATCAATCATCATTACGCGATCAATTTTTTGGAGAATACTAGGAATACTGGACGCAAGTGGAAGCACTGGAAGCAAAAAATAGCTGGGAAAGCCCGTGAAAACCTCACTGTAGTGGTACCCTTAATAGATTGGCTGCTCACTGAAAATTGGCTAATTTCAGACCTTGTTGACTAATTCACATTCGATAATGTTTAGTTGCGACAAGAAGTTAACGAAATAAAGGTATATCTGGCAGTGGAAGTTTCACCAAGTAGAAAACCAAGTTACCATGCAAAATCAAGGTCTGCAAACTTCTGCAAAATTATACTTAACTTAGAGCATATTATCCTGTAATCCTCAAATGTTATTATTTAAGAAAATACTTTCTACTTTTTCTACAAAAAGCACACTGGTCACAATCGTCTCTGCATCATCCCAATTTCCACGATGTTCCTAAAAAAGTCCCCTGTTTATCAAATATATGTCATACACGTAGCGTATCAGTTAACGTATTAGCAAATGCCTTAAAGGTGGAAATTCTATCTCCGCACGAACCAATTTCGCGGTGCTCACCACGCGTCCGCGGCTTTGACGAATATTGAAGGTAACATAACACTGATTGCTTCCTCGCGCGCACAGCACGTTCGCATCGCGACGGCGGAAAATCTGCCACTCTCGTAGTCAACATGGGAAGAAGCGCTGATTTGAAAATGACCATCGCTGCACGTTTAAGAAGCTCCAAGTCGCGCGAGCTGGTCATCTTGGGGCACCAAGAGCAAGAAACGAAAAGCATTTTCTATTAACGGCTGTTTGCGTGGCGGCGCATGTGTTGTTTGCATGTGGTCGCGATTTAATAAGTTTGTTTCGAGTTCGATTCAATTCGCGATATTGCATTTCGCTTTTAAATCGGCGCGCGGCGGCAGCGACCATGCAGTATTCTGGTATTCTTCATTGTTTTGCGTTTGCCCCTATTCTGCGCGTGGTCACGTTTCACGAGCGCATGTGGAATGTGCGCTGCACTAATGAATGCGTGGCATAATCGCGAACATGAATGCCTCATTGGATGTGAACTACAATTATCTCATGGATATGAGATGTTATTTCTTGGAATAAACTGTCATTGAATGCAGAAAATTAAAAACAGAAGGCATTGTATTTAAGTAAAGACAACTAAGTGAAAATTGCCCCTGGTGATATTCAGCATCTCCTAATACATCACAAATGCACTAATAACTCTGGAACTACAAACAAAAACATCGTACGGTTCTAAAGTGAAAAAAAACAAATAAAACAGTGTTCAATTTTGTAAACGAAAATATGGTTTATAGGTTGACTCGTGCAGACAGCTCGAACCCAAGATGATACAGATTGCATTTTGTCCAACAAAGGGATTTTTTTTGACAAAAATCGAAATTATTCAATCTTAGAAACCTAAGATTCGTTATTTGGCTTTATCGGGAATGCATAGAAGAGTTGAGGGTAAATTTAAAAAAAAAATTTGAAATTTATATTTACAAGGGTCAAAGCACGGATTTTATTGAAAGTTCATCATTTTGCATGAGATGCAATTATGAAATAGACTAGTTACAAATTCAATTGTCGCCTTTTATTAAAATATTTTACTCACAAAGAATAGAAAATAAACATAAACTATTTTTGAGGATAGAGTAGAGTTTGAAAATGAAGAAAATCTACAATGATTATAACAGGTGATGTCAAAGCGTTGGTCTAGCAAAAACCATTTTTTTTTATTTTCTGTTTAAAATCAAACTTGTCGTGGTGCGTACTGTAACCCGTGCATCAATTACCAATGTTATTAGGCCCTCGACCAGAAGACGTCATTGTTTGCGAATAAAATATTTGATTTTAGATTTTCTGATTTTTAACGTCATCATTCACCATCAAGCGTTGGTCTCTTTCCGAGACAACATTTAAAGGGTTAATGGGTCTCTGCCGTACCCACTGGGGTGGTGCTTTTTGCTAGTTGGGAACTCACTTGAGCTAGTATCGCGGCTCCATGCAAGAATTGGAACCTACAAAGTCTTGGGTTTTTTAACATCAACGAAAAATTGTTATTAGCAATTGTTGGAAGTGGATTTTGTGAACACCTAGATTATGGGGTATATGCTCAGCAGGAGTCTATCTCATTTTAATAAGAATAATTTAAGAAATTTAATTCTACTTATAATCTTTTATAATCAAAAGTCAGTCTAGTAGACGAATAATTGCACCATTCGGTACCATTAATCATATTTATTTATTATTGAAGTTAATTAAATGCGTAACATTGTCAATCTGCATTTCAATTGTGCCTTCGGCATCATGTTAAAGAGAACCTAATACATTTCAAATAAATCTATTTCTAAATGCATCAGAAATCCCAAAATAATAGTGCTAATAGAAACGTTTTTTCCAAACTCAATTTGAGAATCAATCGAGACGAAGCGCGCCCGAACCAATAACGGTATAAACAAAGCGCGCTGATTGTTATGCTTACACGAGTGAACTTTCCTAATTCATATTTAATAGTTTCCACTTGTTCTAGTTAATAGCGGCGGCGACGGCGGGCGGACGAGCGCTGGCCATTGTTGCATCCGTAAAATGCGGCGCAGCGCCTTCCGGCGCGCGATATTAGCGCGTATTAAATTTCGTCAGCACCGATCGGTGATTGCCAAAGAAGTTGCTTCAAGTTGTTCACATTTGGTAGTATCATGTATTATTGATTGCGAGGAGCTCCTCGCGCGTTCCAATTCGACCATTTCACTCCGGGCACATTATACACCGCGCGCGCCCATTGTGCGCGGCGTGTTTGCGCCCGATGATGCAAAAGTTATTGTTATTGTTGATGCGAGTGTTGATGTTGCGATGAATATGAATATTCTTTCATTGCATCCGAACGGGATCCGCTGCGCCTAGTCGGACGCCGCGCTTCGTAATTGAAGGAGTCGAGATGGACGAAATCCAGGTCAATGATATATTATTTGCCTTTCGTTTATGAATTTCAGCCGGGACCTCCTCGTGGCGCAGTAATGAAATCTAAGAAAATTGCTTCATTTTATTGTTAGGATGCGCGCGCGATGCGCAATCCATTTTTTGCGTTATTACCGCACTCACTGCGATCGATTTTATCGCGACGAAAATTCTACCAAACCAACTTCAAGTACCCTCCGCTTATAAAGCCATCATCTAATGACTTCCATATGCACCGTACAAGAAACCAACAAAGACAACTGAAGACATCAATTATTGCCGAGCGTACATTGTACGTGCATTAAAATACACCGCAATTACCGGCCAAATGCCGTGCGGTAGACGATGTGCGTTAATTGCAGTCAAACACACGTCAATTAATATCAATTCGAATTCGTCGCGCATCCCACCGAAATAACTAATGAAGTACGATACACGTCGATATTGACGTGTGGAGGCGGCGGCAACTTCGTAATGCTGCACATAATCGTCCGCTTTGTTTCCGCGCGTTCCTTCTGCTCAACTATGCAGCGAAACGCCGCGTCACCCGCTAATATCGCGCACGATTGAGGTCGCAATTAAAAAAGCGGGCGTAATTTGTACTTACCTAAACAAACACAATTGATTGCTAATAACACGATGGGGAGCTCTGCGTGTAATAGCGACCAACGCGGGGTAATGACAACGTGTGGATCCTTTGATGGCGATATGTAAGTGATACTCACGTGCATATCGTAGGTACGTCGTGCGCGGTGGTAATTTGTCGAAACCGCCGCCGCTCATTCGGGGGCTTAATAACCCTGTTTTTGTGGGACAATGGAACATCGTTGTAATTAAATACTTTCAAACGGTGATGATGTATAATTTTGCTGCTTTGAGACTGTCTACTATACCAACTTCCAATCGAAATAATTAAATTATTTTCGTATTCTCTAGAAAAGTCTACTATTTTCGTAGAATTATTTCACTTCCAATTCTTGGCAGTTTATTGTACGTTTTAATTTTTATTGCTAGAGGACCCACACTCCAATTAGTTGTTACTTTCTTTGGAATGGCTGTCTACCGAAAGCATACACATTTCAAATCGGAGGTGCATTCCTATCTAAAGCTAGTTTTTTTTTAGATTTTGATCATCGGAGAAATTGAATTCGTATTCAAAAAATGGATATGATTTCAATTGTTCCATAAAAAAGGATTCCTCACATTTCATTGTTACCTGAGCAAAGGGGATGTAGATATATAAGTGTTGTTGTTTCTGTAAAAATCTTGAAAAAGTTTTAAAAATCTTCTTTAAATTTAACCGTGTAAATTCTAAAGCTATTAGAATTAAAATTTAAGAATACGAAACCTGCACAATCAGCAGAATAAGTTTCCTCATTAGCTAAACGAATCAATTATAGCTATTTTCTGAGTCAATTTAAAATGCATTTTATTGATCTGTTTATCTTAGATCACGGAAGTCCTTTACGAAAACTTAAATCTTCTATTTCTCCACCGTGGCTTGTGAGCTTTTTAGGTTTGCCAGAAAGTCTTTTCGTGAAGGTTTTGACAATATTTACACCTGTTCATAATGAGGATGGACCAACTCCTTATGTATTAGTTGATAGAAATTGATCTTATGACAGACAAACGTTAAATGTTGCTTAATGTGAAACAATATTTTTATAAATATTGATTACCTGTCAGATCAAAATAAATTTAATCAATTGTATTGTATTTTTTAAATTAATATTTCGATATGTCATAGAGGGCGTTCATTACACCTAAGGTATTTTATATTACTTTTAGTGAAACTAATTGTTGTGTAAGTTTAAAATCTCTTTCGAATATTCCTTTCAGGTCACTACGCATAATAATATCTTATGTCAAACAATACTTGTAATATATTTTAATCAATACTTCATAATAATACTCATTGATTATTCCCTTCCTCATAACATTTACCTACTAGATTTGAAAATAACTGTACTCAGTATTTGTATTGTATCTTCAGCAATTGCCCGAGGCTAGGTAAAAATGAAAATCAATTGGCAACAAATTAGCATGTAACAATGGTAAACGCATTCTAATCACCCATTGAGATCTCAGCATGTGCGACCCGATTAGATTGAAACCATTTACACTACACCACTCATACACTATTTACCTTCAATTTGTTTACAAGCACTATTTTCTTAGGCGCGTTTTTTAAATGCATTTCTGTTTCATTCAAATCGCGCTCGCGCCGAGCGATTGTTTCGCATTCACACAATGAAGGAATCATCGGAAGGATCAAAGAGCACAAGGTAGACAACAACGGCGAACAACACATGAAACGAATTTCATGAAATATTCAAATGCTCCGGGTCGGCGGTAATCACTGGCTTACATGGTGATTTGAAATAAAATAAGTCGACGTCCTAAAACGAGTGATGGATGAAAATGAATGATGGATTAATTATTGATTGTGGAAGGAGTGTAATGTGTGGCTTTGGTGCTATTCGACCGGTACACAATATGTGCATGTAAATTACACGTAGCGCATAATTACATATCACTTAGCGGTCTCAACACTCATTACTTATACGTTATTACAAGACGAAATGTGTTATTAAATGATTAAAGCATTTGCGTTCGCTGTGTTTTCTCATCTACGCTATGATTCTTTTCACACCTGGTATGGCTAGGTCAAGATGTGAGAATTAGTTTTTCTCTGATTATTTTCAGATACAATTTGAATATAGATTAGATGTTTCATATTTTATTTAATATATTAGAGATTTAGTTGGTCATTATAGGGCTGCTAGCTAATTGTTAGCTCGAGCAATATGTTGGTAATGAGAAAGAAGGATTTTTAGACGTTACTCGTTTAGTCATCTGAAGAAAAAACAAAAAATGGCTCAACTGATTCCAGATTGAGATTGATTCTGTCCGAAATAAACAAACATTTTAAATGCATTTACAATTATATTTTAGTATAGGCTCCTTACGCAATCAAATACTTTGTGATGTCCCCTGAAACCTATCCTGACCACTAAACAGAAAAAGCTCCGCTAATAATTCGTACGAATAATTGAAGCTTTCTACAAATTATTTTCACCTGTACATTTATTTACAGCTCTGCTGAGATCATTGGACATTGTCAGTGCACACAATTTATCAGCGTACAGTTCGTAATAAGTCCAATGCTTCACACTCTCTCAGTTCAGCGAGAGCTGCTTAGTCGCGCTGAGAGGAAGCTGCGATAAGAATCACGGTGCGCAGTGAACCCATATGTTGTTGGTGGTGCAATCTTGGCAAGCAAGGCGCGAGTCGGATGAACGGATCGGACGAAACGGTCTGACGATATCGACAAAATCGTACAATCATGCAAACAGAATGAACAATGTGATGCGGCGGTCACATCGGACGCCAATCGGATGATATTGTCAATAACTCAGCGCGCGTACTCGCGTACTCACAATTAAAAAGAGAAATGATAATAGATATTAGATAAATGCGTCGATTTCATGCCTGTCGCCGCGCTAGGTACCAATAGGCATCCGGATAATGAGTAGTGATGAGTATGATGAGTATGATGAGTATTCAAATGTCAACGAATTTTTCTTTAATGTTGATTGTGGTTAATTACATCTTGGTTGGAATTCATTGCAAGTTAATAGAAGTCATTTCAATTTAATACTTGAATCAAGGATAAATTACACTTCCAAGTACATTCAGGAAGAAACTATAATTGGTTGTAGTGTTTTTATGAATTTCAGTGGTTTAATTGAATATAAAAGAATTTGAAGAGGATATTATGGAATTTGCTTTTTGTATTAGCAATGCACATCACTTTCTTCGTAGTAAGTAAATTAAAATTAATTTAATTGCAATGTTATCTTATTCACTAAGATCAAGGAAATCATTTTCAGAAAAGAGAAACTGTTTCTTGAATAGATTCTTAAATATACGTTTATAAGCAGTTTATTAGCTTCGATTAAATTTCTATACAACACGTCGAATATAATTAGTAATACTATATTGTAAGAAATATCTTTAATTCAATTATTAAATTTTTTCAAAATTCTGACTCATCTTGGCTTTAAAGGAAAGCAGATAAATGAACACTTTAAAGGTAAAAGAAAATGTTTGTTTAGCTCTTTAAAGGGACGGGCTAGTAAATAGTAGTATGTATGAAATTGAAAAATTGTGCATTATGGATTTATGTAAGAATAATTATATTGGCGTGTAATAGTTCAAGAGCGCGTAGTTGCGGTGTTAATTTGAATGGAAATTGCAGAGGACAGATTTGAGCGAAGCGGAAGTAAGATTGCGGGCAGCCGCAGGTTGTAAGTGATTTCTGTTCGGGATTTGCGGACGTTTGTCACTTTGCCGCCGCCACCAAGTAGAATCACAGGTACGCGGCGCGACAATTATTTCCATAGTTATGGCGCTATTGTGACGGTTATTGACGTTATAATAGTCGCAGCTGATACTGATCGCGCGACGACGTTGACGACGCGATTGCGGTCGGGCGGCCGCGCGCGCGTATGCAAACAAAGCGAAGAAAGAGCCGCCTCACGGCGAACAATCGCCGGGGCACCGCACCGCAAACGTTCTCAACGCCGCTGATGGCCATTACGACTGCGTCGAGAGCGCCCCAATTGTTACAGTTAACGGGGCATAGTTTTTCGACTCATTTACGGCCGATTCACCTGAGCGCGGGGCGGATGGAAGGCATGCGCTGCCTCCCATCGGCTCGCACGCCGCTCGCACGCCGCTCGCGCGAATTTCGCATTAGAAGGCTGGGCTCGGGTCGTGTGCATGCACTCATCGCTGCGGAACGCAACAAAATAAACACAATCCAAAGTTAATTAGACATTATGGCAATACGCGTCGTCGTCACCGTCCAAGTGGCAGATTATGAAAGGAGGCGGGCTGCAATAAAACGATAATTACACACGCGCGCCGGACGCATCGCTGGCCGGCGATAATCTTGATTGATGTAACCACCAATGAAGCGATCTTGCGGCCCGTTCTCATCACATTCCGGCGCATTCTTCGACGGCGGCTCGCGGCGGCGGCGCGTTTCTTTCGCGCTGGACGCACACGAGTGGGCGGCGCGCGAGATACGTGCGGGATTCGGGATGGTGCACACACGTGTGGGCCCACCCACTTCGTGCACACATGAGCTGGCGACGGCGGCACTGGTGGCAGCGGCGGCGGCAGCAACGGCGCAGTTTTGCCGCGCGGCGCGAAAACATGCGCACGGCTCACACACGCCCGGCGCCGGCGGCCGCATCCACACGTCTTCCGCCCACACGTCGCGATGCTCACATGTCGCGACCGCCCGCCTGCCGCCGGAGACTTCAACGGAAGCATCGGCCGCCGATCGCGATCCCCTGCATCCTCGCGTCCAATTAACTCGCGAGGCATGAAATATGACGCACGCCAGCGCTAGGAAAAAACGCCGTGCGCAGACCTGAAGAATGAGGAATGAGTGGTCAGGAGGGAAATTTATTCGTTAACGCCGTTGTTTGTTATGAGTTAATTTATGCCGACACCTTTTTCCTCGCGTTCCGCGAGCGGAATTCAAAGGCGTCGCGGCCAACGCAATTCTTCAACGCGAAACTTCAAAACATCAGCGCAAACAAAAATTCCAGAAAGATTTATTATATTTGCCCGTGTTTTCTTATATTTTTCTGCGTTCGTTTTGGGCGTGTGTTTGCCGTGTCTCCTTTTATTGCCGCACGCCCCGGATCGTCGTGGTATGATCATCAAAAGACGTTAATATGTTAGCACTTTATTTGTGCGAGATGGAGAGTAATACCATTGCGCGCATTGTTCCGGCGAGTACGCGTGCATGGGCCGCGGTTATTTGTTACACATAATAGCAATTTTCTCGTGTGTCAAGTGTCCGATGTTTACCGAAATCTGCCCCAGAGCGTCAAATTATAATATTTATAACCGCTGCGCGTTCGCTTGGTGCCGGCTCCAGCTTCAGCTCCGGCTCCTACTCGCGGCCAGCAAGGGCGATGGCAATAAATTTAACTAAATAAACACATTTGAAAGTGGCAACAATGTCCATTCACTTCTTCACTCCTATCCAACAATCGCTACATTTTCTTAATTAAGCATGTTGCCGCGAGGGTCACACTCTGCCATATTCCTACTAGTATTTTCATAAGGATGCATCACACACTATTTACTCGGAATACAGCACAAACTTGACCGTATGTGATATTCCGAAAGTATCTATTCGACTTTCATGAACCTAGTTGGTGCGGGGGCAAGCAAAATGTGGAAAACTTCCATCCTAAAGATTCCGTATTCGGTCAAATCAATTTTGTAAATCATCAAAAGCGTTTTGTATTTTGAACAGTTTTCAAGATCTTCTTAATTTTCAATATCGACTAATTCTTTCATCTTAGAAGTGAACTTTTCTAGACAATCATGTCATCATGAAAGTATCTAGTTATTCCTTCCATTTATTGGGATACGTTAATCTGGTATTCCTTAAACTTCTCCTTAACTTTAGAATTTTTGAGCGAATACCGAATACATTATTTCGAATTCTTAAAATGTAAACAAAGTTGCTATATTCTAGGTATATTCTAGGTATATTGGACACATACAACAATTTTTTTGCAACTGATTTTCACGCCCTCTTAGTTCTTGTAAATATGAACTTAAAGAAATCTTCCACCTAGAAAGAAAATGTGAAAAATCTCCTCTTTGTGTTTTCCGAACAAAGAAAGGGCAAGGCGTTTTGATGATTTTAAGTCTGTATCATCTTCGGTTGTACTTTGATCGTCAGTTAGTCACTTATTAGTTACTTATTAGATTAAGCTTCTATTCTACGCTTTATTCAAATGTAGCTACATCATAGAAACATATGAGTCTACCTGCAACTCCACGTTAATTGAAAACAACAGAATTGTCCAAAGATAAAAGTCGCATGTACGATGGTTGATTCCAGCAGAAAAAATGACGAAAATGCCTATTGTTTGATTGGAATGCATGCACGCGGTGAAATATCTGCCGCGGTGTTTTCCATTGACCGCCTTGTGATTATCAAACTAAAATAACTAAAAGTCCGGCAAATCACGTACGCGAAAACGGCGCGCAATCACAGAGACAATGCACGCGCGTCCGCTGAGCACGGCCGCTCGTCTTTTTGCCAACACTTTTTAATTTCCGCACGTTGTGGTTCGCAATTGCGGGCAATTACACATGGGCACTTACATGCGCACAAGCGCGTACGTGCGGCGGTGTAATGAAAATGAAATCGTAACGAATCGCATACACCGCACTAGCTCATGAGTGCCACGCTCGCATGATTGCAATTTCGCTCGCAATTTGCGTGGACGATCGGTGTGATCAAATCCGAGAGACACCTACGGATAGGTGCACAATAGATTTATTCCGCTCGCGCAACGCGGAATGTTATTGACGCTGTTTCGGACATGATCTACTTGCAGGCCGCTCCAAAGACGCAGCAAAGCGAAGGGAAAAAAAAAACCAATTCCCACGCATGCTGATCGCGCCACAGTTTCTTCTCGCGCTCGCCTTTTTGTTCGTTGGCGCTCGTCCGCTCGCGATCAGCGATTGTCTTGCGCTCGCGCTTCTTCTCCGCTGGCCGGATTCAGCGTTGATTTGTTTTAGGTTCGCGCGCGAGTGACCCGCCAGCGGATGTGTACGATGGCCGCGCACGAATGTGAAGCGCAATGTATTGCTGCGTAATGTGAGGTGTAACTAATGTAAAAATCACCGCAAACGTCTGGATGGGATCGAATCCTCGGCCACGTCAAAGCGCGACGATCCACATCAACACATGTCAGCCACTGCTTTTCAATCAATTGCCGATTTGTGCTAATTTTTCCCTGAATACGCATCTAACAGCCACCTTGGTGTTCGTATTTTTCGCCTGGCTAAGTTTCCCTTTAAAAACCATCTGGATGGATTTCCAAACGACAAGCAGGGAAATTCCTTGGATCATATTATACCTTTCACATACCTTTGAGAAAGTCCTTCTTTGCGAATATGATGTAACTTTTCGTTCCAATTGCCCGGCTGGATTTAAAAATTTCCTCCTGAATCTAATGATGTAAACCTTTCTATTCTCTCAATAACTCGGTTGATTCTTAATTCAGCCCAACATATTCCATTCTCCCAGCAAGCATCAAGTATACAGCGGATAAGTTAAGTTGGACAATTACGTCATTTGTGTGAAATGGGTAGATGACTTAAGGGGCGAAAATTAACACAATAAAGGACTTGGATCAAGTTGCGGCTAAAAAGTGGGAATTTATTGCAAAAGAAAAAGTCAACTAGCATTTTCAACTTAAGTATTATGATTATTTCTTAATAAATTTAAAACAATAATGTTAGAGCGGACTTCCTCCGGACTTGGGCTAAAACTGCTTCTACCTGTATAAACTTATTTAATCTGATTTCCTCATATTAACGGCTAAAAGCGGTACTATCATTAGTAATAAAATATAACAAAATGAGCTTAAACTTTATTTATTCTTCGTCAGGGGCAATTCTCACATTCGCACTGTATTCACTTGCTGTAAAATATGTAATATTTATTATCAGAATTATCAGTCCAATATCAATCATGTCCAGGTTGATTCAATAGGTTAATTACTGGCTTACTGTTCTGATCCAAACCATATAGCCTTTGTTGAAGAAATGTTTCAAATCAATGACATAACCGAAAATATTTGATTCCCAGGTAAAACGGCGCGCGAGGAAGAAAAAGAAATGAAGCAGAGCATTTGTTAATTCCGAGCGACTTTCAAGCACTACGAGAGCAGTTCGCTCCGCGCCGGCGAGCGCCGTCTGATAATTAGATAAGAGGACGGAATATGAACATGAACATGACTCGGACATTAGTCGCATGGACCTCTTCGCCATGTGAACAGCGGCGTCGTGCACGACGCCAGCGCGGGCCGCGGCGTGCCGTACTGGCACCGGTACGAATGATACGATTACAATCGCACCGACATATATCATTGGCCATTATTATTATTGCTCGTCTCTGCCGTCTTTGCCGTCTCCACCGGTCGTCGGTCGCCATCGCCGACTTTTTGCGCCGCACGCCCCGGCTGACTGCGATGTATCTGTTACGTTGCGTTTGCCTACGCTCGACGACTAATGATTATTGCATGTATCGGCCGTCGTGCATCATTACTCATTAATATAGTTCGATTTCGATCTGCGAGCGCGGCCGCGGCGGGCCGAACTTTCGGCATCCGAGGCATCCGCCGCGGTCACATCTACAAATCTACACGCAATTTACGGTCGTCATTCGTTTGCTGGCTCACCGACCAGGGCATCTAAACGCTGCGATAGCAACGAATCATGCCTCAATAACTCAATAAATAATAACTAATGCGCGCCGATTATCGACGTATCGTTGGAGAGTCGCGAAAAGATGCGTTCATTCACATCGCGCCGCATTGGGGAACAATGAGCTCGCCTGCTTTTCTTTTCGTCAGTAACACGCTCTTCATGTCGCCTGGCGGCAGCTAAGGCGATGGCGAAGGTGAAGGCGGCGGCGGTATTGTGTTTGCGAGGGAATGTTTGGCAATTGTTTCGCATCCGCACATTCGCGTTACACGATTAAGTTGCAATCAAGCCGACGCTCATGTCACATTGTCATTCGTCGCCTTGACTTTCCATGTTTTCCATGTATTGTCTGGCGTTGTGGGGCGGCGGCATCGATGAAAGTGCGCCTCTTCAACACATCTTAT
This sequence comes from Ecitoglossa quadriceps, assembly GCA_027574925.1. Classification (NCBI taxonomy): domain Eukaryota; kingdom Metazoa; phylum Arthropoda; class Insecta; order Coleoptera; family Staphylinidae; genus Ecitoglossa; species Ecitoglossa quadriceps. The sequence continues at coordinate 210,534 of JAODGC010048276.1, read as the reverse complement.
TCGTGCGCTCGGCATCTTTTATTGGAGTGTTTATCAACACTTTGCCAGTCGTTAATTAATTTTTGAAATTTTCCTGTCTTGGGATGACGTATAATATCAAGTAGGAAATGAACTCGAATTATAGAAACTTCGAAAATGTACGAGCAGACACTTAAAAAAATTTATCAAAAATATGTCAAGCACCTGACAAAATGTTTAAATTTGCACTTTTTTTTAAAGAAGACTGCAAACTGGTTAAGAATATAATCCAGTATTAATATAAATTAATTTGAAGGAAATACATTGCTTAAGAAATGTTTTACTTTTTTAATATACGTAAAATAGACAAATCTAAGGAGTTGCTAAATTACCAAAGACAATCTAGTGCGTTATTATTGTCTATATTTTATGTAAAAAATCGTGATGTTTTACTTCTGTTTGGTAGAATTTTATATAAAAATTTTCATAATTTATAAACTGTTTTTCTATTATATTTATGGCTAATCAGTACCGGAAATTTCTATTACTTCAAGGAGTATAAGAATTTAGACACTATTTTTGAATATTTTGAAATTATATTTTATGAGGAGCAAATATATTAATTTAGGTTTGCTACAAAAATTAAAAACAATTAAATTGTTTCTAATTGCTGAGTGAACAATATTCATACCAGGTTGGAAATTAAATAATTAGGGGATGCCATGCAACGTTGCAAATTTATAATTAAATCCGCTTGGACTGCTTCCCAACGACATAAGATATTAGAAATTTTCAAAAGGACTTGGAAGCCATATTTTATATAGAGTCAGTTTATACTTCCGTCTTTTAGAACAGAAAAATAGGAAACTATTTCAAATCTGATGAAACATTTCTCGCTCTCTTACAAAATTAATCCAGAGTAAATAAAAAACGTGATTTTGTCAATAAATAAATAATTTTTTAATTAACTCCATGTGCTATTCAATGTAAATCTAATGAAATGAGCTGAAGACGAACGCATCATTCGTTGCAGGAAGTAAAGTGCTTCACCTCAAGAGAAACAAGTAGCTGAAGAAGAAGTGGAGGACTTTTAATTGTCGAGGGAGCCATTTGTTCTGGTGGCAAATCGCGCCCGGCCATCTCGGGAAGAGTTGGTGGCGGTGGCTGCAGCGGTAGCTGATAAAAGCGAAAGAATAGCGGAACGCACGCGGAATGGAAATCGTGATAGATTCGCTACTCTCTTTCTTAGCCAGCACGCGGTGAAGTTTTGGGGGCGGGGACGAAGCCGGTAAACGTCGCAAATAATCTTCGACGGATCGACCTCTATCCATGAAAAACTTTTGTCACAATGTAACAATTTGCTTGCTTTCGGTTAACTCTTTCGCCCGAAAAATGAGAAAATATTGAAGAATAGAAGCATTGAAAAGATTACATGTTTAGTAATGAGTGATATTAATGTTTTCACGCATTTTAAACATCACTGTTGCGTATTGTTCGATTAGGTTCGATTAGTCCGTGTTAATTTTCTTCGTGGAAGGAGCACAACGCAAATATGCAGGTAAAAAACATACAGTCTTTTAAAGAAAAGACGCATTCGAGCGGAAACGCGGTGACTTTATAGGTCGCGCATGTGCTCATTGCCCGGTGGTGTCCGTCGAAGAGTTTCTTTGCATTTGCACATTCGTGCATGAGACTCGTATCGATCATGCAAACTCGAACGCAGCGTCAAGGCATGAAAAACCGCTGAAGAGAAAAAAAACGGCCGTGCTACAAGCCGACGAGTGTGTGTATCAGTGTGAAGTGTGAAATGAGCATCGGATGGCGAGCGAGGCGCGAAACAAAAACGACCATGCCGCCGCGCCGGAGACGGCGACACCGCGCGCGCAAAAGAAATAAGAAACTATATGGATGTGGTCCATTGATGCATGCAATTTAATATGAATCATTCGAACGTAACGCACCGGCATCGACAACGCCCCACAATGTTGCTACTCGAACAATAGTAGACATGGGCAAGAAGCAAGTGTGTGGCGAAACAGAAAAATCACCGAGGAAAAACGACGTTAAAGAACAACGTGTTTATTTCTTAATTGTCACACAACTGCACTGCGTGTCCAATCGGATGGAGCGATTTCATGTTGAGTTTGTTTTTTGTTATTGCAGTTCGATTTTTCTTATTGTGTCAATTGTTCAATTAGGAAAGAATAAATTGCGTACACATAAATAAAATCTATAAATGCTAATGCTAAAATGCTAAATAAATATAAAACCGAGTTAAGTTGTTTCACGATTTAATGCATGAGATTTCAAAATTGATTTTATGTCTTTTTGGAGTAGTTTTGACTTTTTATAATTATTATTTACATAGGTTTATTCTATTTTTAACGAGTTCATAGAAATCTCAATTAGTATTAACATTATTAATAGTACCTTGTCTTATATTATCTGAGTTACTTGCAATCCACTCAACAACAATTTATTACTTTGTACAACATTAAATTTCTACAATGTAAAAAATACTTGACTAATTTTCAATATTTCCTACATGATTTAAATTTCTAATTTAGTCTATAAATCCCTGGACAACTTTCCTATGCACTCCGAGAATCAATTAGAATTGATATTCAAAAATAAAAGATCAGATGTAAAAATTGCGATTAAAACCTAAAAACAGCAAATAAACATGTAATTAAAATTAATGTAACACGTAATGAAGTGTCATTTAACTCCTACCTGCACCTAAATCTATTTGCCTTTTTGCTGGTGAAATTCCAGCCGGCAGATCCAGTTGATCAATCAAAGTGGTCGCGGCCCCGTCGAACAATCAAAGCGGCAGAGCGATCAGCCGGCTCGCATGACGGACCACCTCCCAATGGGCCGACGGGTATTCACTTATTGCCGGGCCCCGTGCGCTATAAATTTAATTAGCCGCAAATGACTTGCTCCTCTCCGGGCCTGGCATTGTCCGGAATTAGAAAATCGGCGCTCGGCACGCGCCCCACGCGTCCAACGGATTTCCACAGCCTGATCTTTCGCGTCCGCTTGGCCGATTTGTTATTTCACACATGCTACGCAAGAGGAAGGCGCAAATCGAGCGCAAACCGCACGCACGTCAGGCGTCGACGATCGACGGATGCAAGGAATTCAATTATTCTCCAACAATACCACTTCACTCCGCCTCGCACCAGCACACATATACCTGCACGTGTGTAATAAATTACGTGCTTTTTGGACTAGAGTACGTGATTGGTATTTATTCCTGGTGTTTGTTTTGCAATTCTCTGCCCACGTTTATCAGAATCACTCAATTTAATCAACAGGAAGCAGAAAGAGTTATCTAGTTATGTAACAGTAAAGAGTGACAATATCATAAATATACATAAACGTCGTTCCGAGGTATCGACACCTGAGAAGCGAGGCATGGAATGAAGGCAGCACTCCAACGTCGCTGCTTAAATATTAAAGGTAGTGGAGGGGATAGCGTCAAGTGCGTGACGGGTGATGCGCACTGCTGATATCATTCGGAGAGCAGTACACCTAATAAGCACACTATTCTTTTAGGTTGACCGTCATAAGTACCAAACTATATGTCACAGAATAATAATTCAAGTGGCATTCTATAGATAAGATATGGATGATTCAGTATTAATTCAAATATGACCGTAAAGTTTTACAGGGTAGCCAAGGGCGACAAAAAACGTTTCAAAACTTTCGCTACTGGAACTCTGCAGCATTCAACGTTGTGAGTTAGAAAATTAAAATAAATTTAAAAAATTAAAAATTATAAAATCAAATTAAAAAAATAATCAAAATTTTCCCATCAAAAAGAAGCATGTTTTTTATGAGTTATAGAGAAACGTCAGTTCATCCAAGTAATACGAAAATCACCACCTCCCAAGTCGAGAGGCGGAAGTTACACTATTGGTAAATTTTCAATAATCATACATTCCACTGAGCTTTGAAAACTATTCTTTGAAGAATGATAAATAACATAATTCTACATCATCAAGAACCCTTGTTGTTCTATAGAACTCCCACTACATTTTTTCCTACCTGCGAATATACACATCGAGCAAATTTATTGAAAAAGTTGAATCCTTGCAAATCCTCGGCTCGCACTTGTGATACGACGCGTGTTGGCCGACTTGTTGGAGGCATTCCGCATTCAGCCATTCATTAAGTGCTAAGTGGCTATTATCGCTATTATGTCGTGCAGACGGGCGCGTAACCATGTAAGCATCGTTTAAACATGTAAACATTTTCGTGCCAAAACGCGCGCGGCGAAAACGCACACATGTCCCACACTCGCGCACTTCAACATCATCCAGATGAGCTCACAGACGAGGCGGTGCCGGTGTGTGTCTCTCGCCGTCGTTGGAAAGGTAATAACCGTGAACATTGCGCTCGCGAGCGGATTAACATGTGAACGCATATAAACGTATCATTTAATTAATTATTATCTGCGCTTTGCTTTCCACGTTCGGCATTCTACATTCGGTCGTTGCATACAGAGCGCCTTGTCCCGGTGATGTTATGGTTAAATCACGACTTGTGTGCGTTTACATGTCGTGCACCCCTCAACGAGGAGAGCAATTATACGCCCTGTGAATTATATTTTCAGAGTACAAATTACAATTTGCTTTAATTAATGCGGCTTTGTATGATTGACATATGTAGTTAAATTACCAACGATGTAATCTTGTTATTTTATTCCTAATTCGCAGCTGCCAAAAGCACTTTACCAGCGGAATGATGTAATTGACAAGGTAAATCAAAAATTATCTTCATTATTCATACATCAAAATAAATAGTATTACTACGCATTATTATTATCTCCCTCAAATATATTGTTAAACATTGTAGCTAACATAGAATTAATAGTAGCCAATATCGGGGCCAAGAATCATTATTCTTAATCCCTCTTGTACCCGTATGCCCGGTAGGGTTTTGTGGTGTGCGGCTGTGAGCGTATTGTTACCCATTCCGGTCATAAACCGACACCGTACCTACCCCACCACAGGCCACCCGATAGCTGGACCATATGTTCGAAAGGATGCAAAGACCTCTCCACGCTCCTCTCCCATACGCTCCCAGCGGAGGTATTAGCAGGATTTGAACTCAAGATCTGCCGACTCGCAAGCCGCTGTGTGTTGCCAACTATACTACCAAGGCGGTTTGAAAACAAATCAAAATATGAAACACGACAACAGGGAGTAGAAGCACGTGATGCAATTGTCGGGACGCATTTGTCGGTTAGCCAGGGCCAATATCAAGATTTAAAAAAACCCTAAATGGTCAAATACAAATTATTTCATTACAAAACAATGGCAGTCTACAATTCTTCATGGAGTTGCGCAAACCTATTACCTATACTATTATTACCTATAAATTCTAGTTTTATCTAAAGTAAACACGTTGACAAGATTTGGTTATGCGCAATTATATTATTATATTTTATTTATAGTCCTGGACTGCGGAAAATGAATAAATTACGGCTTCATTTCTAGCAAACTTCAGAGCAGGCCAAAGAAAAACATATTTTGGCCGAAAATAAAAATGAAATTACCAAAAATTACACATTTATTCAAACGCCACTTTAATATTCTCTGCCCTTAATTTCTCTAATACCTCATCTTCACAAAGGTTCCAGTAAGAAACCATACACTTAATTCTAAGTATGTGACGTAGAAACAGACAGAAGGTAGGCAAAAGATGCAGAATTGATGCACTTGAATTGGAGATATTTTTAAAAATGTTGTACCATACGGTATGAAAATTGAATTGTTCTTAAACTTGATAAATAAATTTAGATCTAACTACGTTTAAAAATGCGTTCTATCAATTTCTGATATAGAAAAGTGGAAGCGTTCCTTATTCGTATCGGAGAAATGAGAGAATGCATGGGACATTTATATTTAGCTGAAACTAAATTTGTACTATTATCAAATATATTTTACGAGAAACATTAGAAATTGACCACGAATTAATTTAGCGACTGGCCTAGGTTAAGAAATGAATTTAATGAATTATATGTTTAATTAATGTTTATTTGTTGCTATTATATATGTCTATGTCTATTATATAACTTATAGCTCAACAAATTCTAATTATGTTTGTAAATAATAGAGTATGACTTGAAAAATCTACCTCAGTATATAGCTAAGTCATAATAAAAGATAAATTATAAGAAACAATACTGAAAAGCAATATCTTTAGTATTTTTGTATAATTAAAATGAATAATTGTCTAATTAGTCTACAATTTCGTGTTACATGGAACATCAATAAATAAAATCGATGATATAAGTAACAGAAAGATACATGTCATTGCCTGAAAAGAGAACAACAAATACCATCACCGACCTTAAGCCAACGTTGAGAAATGAAGAATCGTTTACAATCGTTTTGGACGCACCAAGTCCACAATCCTTGATGCTATCGAACTACTAATTTCATTAACTCAACAGAGCGCGAAGCTAAATCTACGTTGATGAGCTAACAAGTTGGAAACGCTGAAAATCTGATGGGTGCAAGTCCCACCAGTACGTGAGTGAGTACCTTGTCGAATCTCACAATTTGAATGTTTTCTCCAAACTGATGATTGTCCAGCGATTGCAACCTGACTGCCCGGATTAGCGTAGTTTAGATACATTTAGGCAGCGCGAAGAGTCAAAAACGTGTAGTTCAAAGGTATCGGTTGCGTTTGTCGATTGCGATTGCCGATTGTCGATGTGGGTGGGTTCCGGTCGTGGCTTCGTGCCCGGCGTGCGTCTCGCTCACTCTGCATAACTCATCGTATCGTTGCGGTGGCGCAAACTAGTCTACGCGCACTTTTACAACTTGCACTGGCAACAAATTGTGCGCTTTGTGCCGCTCTATTAGTTTATGGCCAGTGCTGCGCGTCTTCATAATTATCGCCGAGTATTTATCGCCCATCGTCTGACGCTTGTGGCTGAAACTTTGAATTGACCAATGTCGATCGTTCGACGACAAACAATGCCTTGTGAAATTGTGCAAATTAATGGTGATTTAAAGCAATAGAACCCTTAGTGTACAAATCTCTTCAATATGCGCCTATGAAATTTTCTTTTCCACTCAATAAATGAGTAAATGCCTCGTGATTGAAAGTTCAAACTCTTTAAGTTTAAGTACCCTACAAAGAACTTCATAATTGATGTTACTCCGTCAAAGCGTACGAATGAACTGAAACTTTACTGCTGAGTACCGTGCTTATATACGAAAGTTAGTGGAGGGGATTCGCTTCGCGCGAGAGTTGTGTGCGAAGCCGCTCACTGCACATATCGCTCTGTTGGGTCGCACCGAACGTATGGTACGACAGAAATTTGTTCGCATTCTTCTAAATTATAGAACAATGTAGAATAAAATCTAAGAAATATGGAAGTGTTGAGTGCATAGATTATTTAATTTTTTTTTTATTAGAATTGTTTTTCTGAATTTCTGCGGTGCACACAAGTACCATCATTCTACCATTGTCGGCTGACTCCCTACTAAATTTGTGATCACATATTTCATCATTTAGATTCTTCCACATTCAGCACGGATCCATTTCTACCCTTCGGCGCGAAAGTAGAGCTAGAGCACAAACTGAAGTATGGAATTTGCAGCATTGCGGTGCGAAATACGCAACGAGCGATAAATTCATGTCACAAATCCGCGCATGCATCGAGTTGCAGGTAACAAAGCCGCATTATGCGCGAATTATGTCGGGAACGGAGCTGCGGATACGATAGGTGGGTCGAGATACGCGAACGGAGCGAAACAGGACCGAACGAAACGGGACGCTTCTAGGAGAGGTCGCGCGCTTCCAAACCTAGCCAAACATTAGGAGTCGCAAAATCCGAATGTGCGCGCATTCGGAGCCTCGCTCCTACCTGCACCGTGCACGTTAAACTGCCATTAACGCGTTTAAGCCCTAGACTTGTCGTTTCGTTTCACGTTGGAGGTGCGGGCAAAAACCGTTTAACTCTATCAGCTATCTACCTACTCATACCTGCACTTAAGTGCCAGGTACTCGTAGTCGACGCTCCACATTCTAGTAGGCAGATGATCCACTCAATATTAATTATCTCATTACATTTATCCTCGACCCATGCAAAAATCATCCAAAGGTCAGAATTATCATTATCGCAGTTAAGGTGTGCATCCAACATTCGTTATAATTCAAAACCTAGGAGTCTTTAAACAAATAACTAATGCAAATGTGGTACAATTTAATGTATGCTCATTGTTGTACGTCTTGTGATGTTGGAGTTGTTGTTGTTTTGTGTAATGTATGTGTTATGTAATTACTAACAGCATCTTGGGCACGGGCGTGTGTTGGCTGGGTGCGCATCCAAGCACATCGTGCAACGCTCCAAGAACGAACCCTTTTAATTCTTTCACAATTCACATTATTTCTTTGCTTATAAAAGTGAGTTTGGGTTGAATTGCGCACAGAGGTGGAGTTGGTACTTTAATTTGAATCAACGGCCTCCTACACCTCCAACGGATTGGAATAACTTAGGAGGAACTTAACTGAGTGCTCTTCCCTTCAATGCGATTATCTTTTAATACAGCACTGGTTGCATATTTCTTCGTAAACTCAACAGATTAAGCGTTGTGTGCGCCTCGGTTGTAATATGTGTTCGATTTTCCATATGCCAGGCGCGCATCAAGCGCGTGGTTTTGAATATTTGTGCCCTTAGGGCGAAACTGGGTACGTTCTTCAGCATAAACCCACCGCGACTCTTCAATTCTCGTTTTATTCATCCTTCGCGAGGTTGGTGCAACGTGCTAGATACAATAAGTCCATATTTCACAAACCCAGAAGAATACAAGTACTCTATAGTTATTATTAAATAAATTCGCATTAGTATTAGTTAATATATTTAGATTTTCTTTTCTGCGAGTGTTACAATATCAGCATGGTGCAATTCAAGCAATTTTGTTCACTTACCACCATTACAATCAATCGCAAGTACTTGCAATATTTGAACTTATTGACTTTTCTAAATAAAATTAAAATTGGCAAATCATACAGAAGTGTGGTGGTGTTCCTACTTGGTTCATTACCATAAAATGCATTCCAATATCCATACCATTTATTTCTATTATTCATTCTCCCTCTTCTAGTAAGGTATTTTTAATTAAATTAAAAATCAAGTTCTTAATTGAATTTATTAACGTAAATAGTTTACCACCATAAGTAATTGGAACTTGAAAATTGCCTAATAGCAAATGAAATAAGCAACATCAAAATGTGCTAATTCGTAAAATACTCTCATTTCATATTTTTTACTTGACTGAAATCAAATCGTCAACAATAGATAAGAGATGGACCAAGTCGACAGAGAAAAATGAGATAATACAGAAAAAAGCTTTCTGAATGGCACAAACGTTTGCTAGCGTTTAGACGGTTACCCACAATAGTAAGAGAAGGATCTCGAAATTATACCCAAAAAAATGGACCAAACCAAGCACACAGACTGTCAAAAATGCATCACACAATCACAATATCTTATCAAATGTACGTCAGATATAATCAAGTTAACCTTCTAGGTTTTTCCGAAAACAGTTCAAACAAAAATTGAGAGGAATGAAAATATGTTGATAACTAGCACAATTTTCTGAGATTTGTTTACCAATTATTTAAATATTTGCCACTTATCTTAGTACAATACCAATTTGGTTTATCGCCAGTATAATTCCTTTTTGAAATGGTACGGTTGGTACATGTACCCGCGTGAATTGGCTCCACACTCAGCCTCCCATACACCTTACATACATTTCTGGGCACGGTGATTGTAATAAAAGTGTTTACTGCATACGATTATTGGTTGTAGCATAGTGTACCAAGCAGCTTGTTTGCCTGTTTGTTTCGCGAGGTAGGAAGACGACACTTGGTGAGCTGTCTGCTCATGAGTAATAGGCGAGTGTAATGTATGTTCGGATGTTTTGGTTGAATGATTTCAACGAGAACGCGGCCTGGGCAGAAAAAGTGCGCGACGCGTATACAGGGATCGGTCGACGTATTGTTTCGAGCTTGTAATAAGTAATAGCGCGCAGTGCTGTGATGTTATGCAATCATGTTTCTGCGCGAACTTTTTTTCCACCAGCGAACAAACGCGTTACCCACACGGAAGGGGCATCATAATCCATCAAACGGATATTAAATTAATGTTCTTTGCATGGTAGCGAAATAAATATGGATTATGTTATTTGATCGCTTAAGTTCTAAAGTATTTTTTTCTTTGATGGAGTCCAGAATTCTATATAGCCTGAGCCATTGTGGAGGATATCATGTACTTGATTGTAGGAAATCGTATTCCTACTGCTATATACTACTTACTATATATTGATGATAATTTTGAGAATTGAGAAGTAAATTTACTTGCTTTGTTTTATTTCGACATAAAATCTTTGAATTAACACAGAAAATATTTCCAGTACATATTTATGGATGCTCTCTTTCTAAGAGTACTTTCCGGTTTAATTAAAATTAATTAAATGAAACATTAAAATAAAAGTGTATTTGTTAAGTGGAAATTCGAAATATCACATGTCATTTCAACAGTGTGTTCCTAGAATTGAAGATGAAGAAAGATTGCCCCAGCTTTTAAGGCTTCTACCAAATCATGGTGCTCATGGAAATCTCAGTGAGCCTGATGCATAACGCTATAATGAGAAATCTTTCTTCCGCCGTTGCTACGTTGTGGAAGAGGGAGCGGCAAAAGAAAAGAGCTTAAAACACAATTAAAATTTTCTTCTCCTACACGCGTTACACTCGCCACGGCGAAGACCCGCCGCGCTAGAGACATCAAAAATAAATTCTACTCATTCTCCCCGCGCCGCGCAACCGCCGCTCGCCGCTCGCACAACACGCGTGCTCTCTTCAGCCCGCATCGCCGCCACCGCGGATGTGCGCCTCTGACGCAACTACAACGCGGATGCGATTCCGCGATGTGCGATGGATGTTCTCGTGCCGTGAACATTATAAATCCTTCTGTGTCTTCAACGTCTTGATTTCCACCTCCTCGACGCCGCCGATACCGCCGCCTTCGTGCGCGCACTCGCTTCTTTTCTTTGTTTCTTTCGGCGTTGCGACTTACGAGCGAGATGCGACGCTGAAAGGGGGAAGCGGCGAAAGAATTAAAGAAAACACGAAGCGAAATGCGAAATTAAGAATTGTGGCGGAGGCGGCGGCGGCAGCGCCGGTGCGTGCGTGCATGAGACAAGGAGCGTCGACGAAGATGGATGGCGAGTGTGTGAAACAATGTGTGCATGTTCGAAGGGCGGCCGCTTTAAAACACAGCCTCCGCTACCCCAAGATCGCCGCGAGTTCGCGCCCACCACCGGCCTTCGTCGGGCCCATGCGCTCTTGCGTGCTCTCGCCCGTTTTCTTTAATTAATCTTCCCCTGCTTTTGCGACGTTCGTTTCTTCGTTTCGTTCGCGTTTCGGGGCGCCATGCCGAGGCATGGGCTTTAAACGCGTCCTTTTCCCTTTTCGTTTTTTCGAAGATGTTCGCAGCTGGCACCCGCCTCCGCTCTGCAGTCGACGAGAAAGAAGCAAAGAAGGAAAGAATTAGCGGCAGCGGGCGCGCAGAAATTAAGAAAACGCAGGAAAGGATAAGCGACGACGCACCTACGAGTGCGAGTAGGCGCACGCGATGTGAGGCGGCGAGGGAGTGCGTCCCAGGCATGCCAGGGAACAATACATTTTTACACTTTTCGTTGCGCACCACGTTTTGCATGTGTCTTGCGTACGCGTGGGGTGTGCGTGCACATCGATGCCAGACGAGATCTTTAATGTCTCCGGAGCACCCGCACCCGACCTGACATTAATTAAAAAATCTTGTTAGGGCCACGCACTCGCAACCGTCTCCCTTCAAACAACGGCGTCACGCATCGATTGGAAATTTGCTGCAATAAGAATCCCCGGACGAATTTAGCCTGCTGCAAGCAAATTTACTTGGTGTTGTTTGCAACAATATTAGAAGCGGGATTAATTTATTGAAAAGGAATAGTGCAGAACACAATTGAATTTAAAATTAAAAACATTCATTATTGAGAATACAATGTATTGAAAGAAAAGCGATGTTCTAAAAAATCGGGTAGAGCCAATTTTTTCGGAGATTGACGAAAAAAAAACATCTTGAAGTTAAATTCACACAACCCTTAGCACCTTAGGTACATCTGATTCACTAAGGGATTTGCAAAAATGATTCCAAAGGATTACCTGAATTCAACGCATTTATCGGCGAAGCAGTAGAGCACATATTGAAGATTTGAGAATTTTATATGTAAATACAGTATAAACTATTCTAAAAATGAAAAATAATTATCCCCAATACTTATTATGACAAAAAAAAAATTGTTTCCTACCTAATTTGTAATTCTGTCTAGTTACAAAACAAAAATCAAAACCGTGCCGATTTTCAATATATTTCCCAAAAAATCAAGGACACTCCTCATGTGGGCTTCTCACGCCGCCTCGCATTATTATGTTTACCGGCACACCAAGGAGAGTTTTGACGTTTTTCTCGTTTTTCATCCCTCCGCGCGCGATGCTTTTACGAGGCAAATTCACAAGCGTATTGCGAGCACGCGGGCTAGTCTTGAGTTTTTTTCCTCGCCGCCTCTGCTGCCGCCGCTGCACGTCGCCGCAAACTACGCAAAAGAAAGTAAGACGACGACCACGGCAAGGCGCATAAATTAGCCGGGGCCGTATAAATGTTCCACTGTTTTGCATATGCCTGGGGGGCGGCGTCGCGCTCTCGTCCTCATGCTCATCCTCATTCCATTTTCTCGTGACCTGACGTCACCTAAAAACGCACACACTCTTGGTCGCCAGCAGCGAAAAAATAAAACGAGCAGATTAAAACTCAAAAAGACAACAAGAAACCGGCGAAGAACTACTCCAGCCCGAGGGTGGCAACGCGAGACACCGCAGACCAAATGTATTAGTAATTAAACATTGTAAAATACACATGTGACTAATATGTGGTAATGGGGTAATTCAGTATCGTGAAAGTGTTGGGGGCGGCGGGTTTTTTAAAAACGCATACTTTACATACAGCTCTGTCATTACTCATTTCTCATTTTCCAGAGACGACTTTGCAAGAAACGAACGAAATGAACGATTATCATTAAAAATATTAATGATTTCGCATTCTTCACGCGCTTGCCGCCGCCGTCCGGCTTCAGCATTGGCGTGCGCGCTGCGCCAGTCTTAATTTATAACGACGCTTCAGAATTTTAACTCATCCTTTTATTTTTCCTCGTCTTGCCTGCAAGATTTGGGCCTCCCGCCAGCCTCCTGGCACAACACCCCTTTGCTCCGCTTCGCTTTCCTCGCGTCCCGTGGTCGTTTCGTTTTTCGTACGTTGCGCGCGTACGTCTACCATGTCTTGCGATTTTCGCATATCTCCTCGCCTGTGCGAAAGCCTGTGCAAGGGGCGAGAGGGCGACAAAACACAATTTTCCTTGGGCGACCCGGTCCGCGCTTTCTTCGAAGGCAAATTCCGAAATTGTCATACCGGAGTCGGCGCGCACAAAAAGCCTTTGGGCACTAATTATTTCTTTAACGAGCAAAGACAATAACGCGGCGCACCAAATTCGATTATTTTCTATGCTAAGGCGCAAAACTCTCGCACGGCCACGGCGTCTTCGTTCTTCTCTTTTTCCGCGGCGACTTTTCCCTTCGTCGCACCACGCGATCTGCGGACCTTCTTTTGGCCCGTAGACAATATCCGCGCTGCACGCCTCATCGCAAAAGGGTTGCGCTGCCGAGAAAATAAACGTTTTATCGGTTAATAATATTAATTTCTCTCTGCAGGACGGCGGAATACTTAAAATACTTAAAAACCTTTTAACCGAAAAGCGAACGCGTTCTTGTGCGCACCATGCGACCGCTGGTTGCGCTTTGCTTATCCACCAGCCGGGGGGAGCGGGAGTGGCTAACGACATTTCGTCGATTTTTCTACCCTTCGCCAAACCCGTCGAGAAGCGAAACACTAAGCAGGAGTAAACAACGCATCCTTTTAAATTTTATTATAATGTCGGCGTAATGTGAAGTGCGCTGGCGAAAAAATATTGACGCACACCAAAAGCAAAGGGGTACAAAAAATTAAAGAAAATTTTGATCGAAAAACGTACGCAATGTTATGTTTTATCCTCGCCGATTTTTCTTAATCTATCGGCGCCACACCCTTTGGAAGTGAAGTACACTCTCGGCAATGAAATGCAGCTCAATGTTGTGTTTTTTGTTTATAATTATTCCTGACACAAGATAAATAAAGCGATTATTTTTCACAATTAGAAGCCACCCTTCAAAAACGGCTAGTCTTCGAGCAGGGGCTGTGAAAGAACGGTGGCAATATTTGAAAACGTCATCCTACCAATGGAGGCGCACGAACGTGGCGAATACACATCGCGTTCAATCTCATTCAAAACAAACGGAGACTTATAATTCTTCTTGCGGACCGACTTCTCGTGGCAATAAAGCGCGCAATGCAGGGAGATAAGAAACGCAGACGTCGAGTATCGCATAATTAATCATCCTACATGTGCTCATATTTCTTGGGATATAATTAAGGCTTAAAATTTTAAAGTGCAGACGAGGCTCGACTGTATGCAACCAGCATTTCAAGTTGTTTATTTATAGCGCAATTTTTAAACAAATACAAAGTTTAGCTATAATTAAAATAGAAATTTCATGCTGAGTAATAATCGATATATGAATTTAAATGCAAAATTATGTTCAATTAAATTGTTTTTACCTTAGTTCTTTGGTGCTACACATTTCGCATTAACTTAAGCATTTTTAATAAAAGCTAATAGGCAAGATAAGCATGTTAGAAATTCTTGTACAGTAATTGTTTTTTATTATAATTTAAGAAACATTATAAATAATGTAAAAATGTGGAATGGGTTTGTTTGGAACCTTGCGTTCAGCTACAGAAGATCCAAAAAGTAATAATTTCGACTGAATAAAATAAAATTTAATCAAAATCAACAAATGTCCTCTGTTTTGTTAAAATGATATATTTTTTAGTATCAACCTTATTAAACACCGCTTGAAAAATGCACGTGTTGTTGTTCCTAAAAGAGGCAGCCACAGCAAAGTGTATATTCGGAGAATCCAATAATATATATGACCATTGCATGGGTAACAATACGCCCCATCATAAACTTAAAATGAAGACTTTAGGTGTTGTCACTAATAATGCCCCAAGAGTATTGCAATAGAAATCAAAAATAAAATGTTTTTGGCGCAATTCAATAGTTGCAACCAGGCGCGTGCATACACGTAGAGTTCCAGGTTCATCAAAATCTTGTTATTTCAATTGTTTACGTCCTCGTTTCCGGTCCAGGGTTTCTTGTCGCTTCGCTCCCGCTGGATGTATACCAGGGCCGCACCGGTTATTAGCCCGCGCGCCGCTGTCGAGAGTCGAAACCCGACCCACGGAGCGGCGGCCGATTTAATGCCGATCTCGGCCCGTCTCCGTTGCGCCTCGATGACACTCGTGCCTCACTGAATTGTTAAACAATTCAGCCGCACGGCTGGATGATATCGCGCGTTCTCCACTTATGCGCTAGCCGCCCCCCCGTACCTCTGCGCGCCCAGCGCGGCTGCCATAGAGTACACGACTTGATTTCTCTGTGCACCTTGGTGCAGAAGTTGGAAGAACGAAAGAACGGGCGATAAGCGCACGAGTAAGTGAAGGGTGGTGAAGAATCGCGCACGGGTGAATGGTGGTGTCTGTTTCGGGTGCATTCTGTTGGCGAGTGCAGCAGGAACGGCGAGAGTCGAGTTGCTTTCATACTTCAGTGAGATTGTATGCGGGGCATGCGAGCGGCAACAGGAGAAACGGCGAGGACTTGTTAACATCCCTCATATTAATATATTATCTACATTCCTACATATTTCACTCAAGTTGTTTGCTTGCTGGCAATCATTGTGGAATCCCAAAAAGATGGTTTTGATTCTTCGTAAACACAATATTTACGTAAACTTGATATTTACAAGTACTTTAATTATATACTTCATTATAAAAGAAGGGCTCTTGAAAATTCGTTCAAGAAAATAATACGAATTTATTGTGAATCTAATTCTTTAACCGATGTGAAGTTAGAAATATGCGAATCGGCTGCTTTTTGGCGCTGAGTTGACACCTCTTATGGAAAAACTACACAAGGCTCCCACTAAACGGCTCTTATCTCTTATATAAACAGCGAGGGTCATCTGATCTTTTTCAAATCAGAAAGGGCATCTATTCCTCTATCTATTGCTATCAAAATATTGTCACTTTTCGATACGTGGCATACCAGAAATAAACGTGTTAAAAAAATCTCATTTAATTAACATGGAGAAATACCAAATGTTCATCGACGTCCAATGTGCATAAATATATATGCGTTTTATTGGGCAAGTTCCGATTATTAATTATTGGATTATAATTATGATAATAAGCCAAATTATTATTATATAGAATATGATATATGATTATATATTGGACGTCGATAAACATTTGGTTCAAATAGAAAACGATACGTGGAAATACAAACAATCTCCCCTTTATCAACTTTTTTATGGCACCATTGTTACCACGTCAAGTAAATTAAATAACAATATTGTTTCTAAAATTAACCCTTTTTTAATGACGCATTCCGATACTTCTTATTAAAACATTATTTTGCCTACGCTCCTCTCTCAAAAATGTCTGTTTCAGGTGTTTAAT
This sequence comes from Ecitoglossa quadriceps, assembly GCA_027574925.1. Taxonomy (NCBI): domain Eukaryota; kingdom Metazoa; phylum Arthropoda; class Insecta; order Coleoptera; family Staphylinidae; genus Ecitoglossa; species Ecitoglossa quadriceps. Next base: position 193,838 of record JAODGC010048276.1, on the reverse strand, counting down.
TGTTTACTTCTATACAGCCTTTACCACCCGATTTGCTTCATTTTGCACTGTATGATGCACAATGAACTGCCCTATCACCTGGTGTTAAAACATCATGAGGTTCGATCTTACATAAAAAGTTACAATCTTTTGTTAATTTCCCCATGTTAATTAAATGGACTTTTTTGAGCAAAACACAATTTTTAAAACGTTTATTTCTGGTATGCCTCATATCGAAAAATGATAATATTTTGATTGGAGTAGATGAAGGATTAGATGCCCTTTCTGATTTGAAAAAGATCAGATGAGCCACGGTGTTGAGATAAGAGATAAGAGCAGTTTAGTAGGAGCCCTGTGTATTTCTTCCATAAGAGGCGTCGACTCAGCACCACAAAGCGCTTATTTCTAACTTCACACCGATGAGAAATTACTAGTCGGATATAAAAACGTCGCTCAAATTTTTAGATCAAGTTTCAAGTTATTATTATATATTAATAAAAAATATGAAAAAAAGTTGTTCTAAAATATAGTCTGGTGTATTAAATATAGATTGTATCCTTAATTTTTTATTGTTATTTATAAAGCTGGCATTTAATTGAAAAAGCAAAAGAATCTGAACAATTGTATAGCACTAATCCAGTTTCCTACCTTCAATGGTATCATTATTATAATTTCTTAATTTCTACCTGAAACTAAACAAACTTCGTAAGGTTGTACACATCCTAATTCTCAAATGTTATTCTTATAAAGAGAAAAACACATCGCACTTTCTAAATGTTGTAAATAATTGTAAACATTCACATAGAATAATTTATGTTATCTCTGCAAAACAAAGTTGCTTTCCTAAATTTTTGACAGGTCTTTAATGATAGCTTATACTACTCCACCTCTCATCCCAATTGTAAGTATTTTAGCAAGAATTGCATGCTATGTTGCTCTGGTCGCACATTTTCATTTATTTCACGCCCTCGTATTCTTTCGTTCTTAAGTTGAATTCATGCCTGTCCCTTCGGATTTTCATCTATCGCTATCAGCAGCCGCGACCGCTGAGCCGGCGGGCGCCGCCGCATCTCCAAGAAACCAATACACTCCGCGCATTCCTGCGACGCTTCATGTCGACGCGCAGCATCGCGGCGTCTTGTATTGTGTTAGTTAGAGCCAGAATTAATATGGTAATATTTTACTTTTCCGGCTGGTCCCCACTGAGCGCCTCACCCTCGCGGCCGCCGCTTGCGCCACAGCAGCCGCCTTCATGCCTATTCTTCCAGCGCGGATTGTTAGAAGACCTAGTGAAAAGTGCGAAGCCGCCGCAAACAAATGAAAAGTGAAAGAATGGACGGGTGCGCACGTTGCGAATGAATGGGCCGGCGTGGCGGTACCGCATGAAGCAAGAAGGAAAGGTTCTCCAGAGAGCGGCGCCGGAAAAGTAAATACAGTAGTTATGTATTTCCGGTCATCTTTATACTTCCCGAAGCGAGATTTTCCACTTTTACGACGCCGACTGCCGCCTTCACGACACAGGACGCGATGACAAATTAAAACGCAAAATATTCATATTCGGTGAACAATAAAATAATAAACACGCGGCACTGGAAAGACAAAGGCATATAAACAAAGCGCAGCGGAAGAGGTATGAGAGGGTAGTTGAGAAAAAAACTGGGAGTTTGAGAAGTTCGAATTTTATTGATTTGCCTTTGAGTTTGTATTTGCATGCCCCTTCCATGTGCGAAATGGTAAAGAGTCCGGAAAATTAAAGAAGGATTAAAAGAAAAGGGCTTACCAAGGGGTTTACAGTGTTTTTACTTGCAAGTTGCCTTGGCACGCTTTACTCGTACATGTCGATCTGCTCGATTAGCTAAATTTGCTCCATTTACTTTTTCTCTTCTAATGTGATTCGGGGTGAGCTCCAATCCGTTTTATTGCAGGCGCACGACCGTCCAGCAAATTCGGGGCGTTAGTTATTGCCATCATCGACGGTATCGATGGTATTTAAAAAGCATGCACAGGAACAGTCTACTAGGATTATACAGATTATGAAGTTAATTCAAATGTGGCAGAGAATGCCTAAATTGCAATACATTTATGTTTTTTGGTTAAATTTGCAATAACAACAAACAATATATTATTTATTGCAAACGTTGATTTTAAGAACTTAATTCTACTTCATTGTTATGACATAGTTTAACAATGAGCATCAATACAACGAAAACAATTCTGCATAAATTCTAACTGCGCCAAGAATAATTTAAATGGTTGTAATCAAGCGTCGTTTTAAGTAAATTTTAATTTTTTTGATATTGTTTATATTGCTCATATTTTGACCTATTCGTAGTCAGATTTTCCGCAAAAAATGCTCAGACTTACAAAAACCTATTCTGAGTATACCTATAATAATACCAAAAGCACGTTAACCTAATTAAGATAAAAATTTATAAAATTGAATTAAGAAATATAAATTGTTTATAACCAATCCAAACTCAATATTCTTAAATTCATTGGTTCACATCTAAATAAGCGTAGAATAAATAACAATTTCCAATTTAGCCAAATATTGCATCACCCGTATCCCAATTGGTAACACGCCTGGTTGTAGCACCAACAGCGGAGTGCAATTTTTGGGGAACACAGGTTCGAATCCTGCTGAGAGTTATTTATTATTTATATTCAATATTATATGTCCTCATCGAATCCAGTTCCAATAACTGCTAATAATCATTGTGGGTAATGCAGTATAGTGAAGTACAGTATCTGTCTTTACAAATACAGTTTAGTTGATCACTTCAAGCAAAAATATATATTTACTCTGTTTGCTTAAGTTGTTATGAAGAATTTTTCAAAGTTTTGTAGCTACCGTAATTACTGCATCTGAATTTTTTGGGTTCAACTTAAATCTCAAACAGAAAACAATCCTTTTAATCATAAGTTACAAGATCGCATTTATTAGTATGTTAAAGTATATTTTTTGCACTAAAAAAAGCAAATGACATAAATGATGTTTAGTGCAGACTAATTATTTAACAACAATTAATATTTGGATCTGGCAAAATAAAATCAAATTTTTATTTGATTTTAATGTATTTTTAGGTTAGATCACGAAATTTTGGTACCAAGTTACATTCCATAGCAGCTAATTATATTTCATATTGAATATTTTTGAATTCACCCATTTTCTTGAAAAGTCTAGAGAGTAAATCAGATCAAAAGAGTCAATAAATTATGGTTCATGGTATTTGAAGTACTTTTCGCTGAAAATTATAATTGCAAGTGAATAAAGTATATGAATAGGTTTATTTTGATTTTTACGCCAAAAGGAAGAGCGGAAAGAGGGTGCAAAACACGCGCCCGAAGCAGACAATTATACTATTATTAAGTGCAACTGCATTCGGAGTCCTTACGCCATATCCAAGAACTACAACTGCCGGCGACGATGCCACTCGCGGCGGCAGTGGCGGTCCCGCCGAATGAAATATGAATATTAACAATGTCTTTGAACCGACTCGGACGGGCGGCCGGAAGATACGCCGGCCAGAAACACAGAAACACGCTCGACCGGAAGCGGTTCAGGGGCGGCATGCGGCTGCCGCGGGCGCGGAGGCGACGGTGGGAGTACTGTCAGAACAGTGGCGCAACTAACACACTACGCTTTAGTATCCTAATTTTTTCCGAAGGTAATTGTTTTTCAGAATACCACTAAAATACCAGAATACCAGGTTTCGACTGTAATTTCATATTTCATTGACTAGCATCTCATATTTGACATCGTTCAAGTAATTAACTTCGAATTCAAATAATGTGTTATTTTCTGCGCTATGTGAAAGTTTGGAGCATCTATTTATATTTACACGGGTGCGGCGCTTATCTTGGGAGTATGACGGCGATAAACAGCGAAGGCGGCGCGCGGAAAAGCGTGTTTCAACTTTTGCCAATCGCGAGCGCTTTCCGCACGTACAAAAAGTTTGCGATTTCGATAATTATTCCAGGAGATACTTTATAATCGGATTGAGACGTGTCTGATGCAGTCAAGGAACATGCTGGAAGCGATGCGATTTGGAAGTGAGGGATGAAGACTGAGACGTGCAAGCCCACCAGGCATTATAAAAACGTGGGAGAGAGTTTATTGAAATAATTTACAGAAGCAACCATGTAGTTGGCGTAAACAATTGATCATAAGTGTAATGCTGGAATATTATTTGAATCGATGTATTATGGACAACGTTGCTTTTTTTCCCCTTACTTTTAAGACCGTATATCACATTTTTCAGGCGTTAATAAAGATTTATCAGAATTATCTCATTAAAACTGTTTGGTAAGTTGCTTCCACAATGGGATTGCTAACGATGCAACGAGATGCAAAATGCAGGAAGGCGGAATCATTCCTGAGATTACGTCGATGAATTAAAAATTGGCTATTATTGAAGATCATTAGCACCAAAAATAACAATTACAAAGTAAATACATGCAGTCAGCATATTTATTGGCAAGTGATCACATGAAGGAAATATTGATGAAGATTTTGGGAATTAATGTCGAAGGAAAATCATTCCAGATCGGAAATGAAAGAAACCAATATAAGGAATTTTTAATACTGTTTGGTACTGACGAAACAGAAAGGCGCATTTAATCGATTTCATTTACATTTGCATGACCGTTCGGTGCTCCCACGTTTGCGGATAGTCCTTAATTCTTCGTCTTCTCGGGTGCTGGCGGCGATGGCTGTGCCGCCGCCTCCAAAAAAGCGTCGAAGGCAGCGCTTGCGAGGTCGACGTATGCAAAAACCTTAGTTTTAATTCGCCATCAGCGCACACACCCAAGCACACGCACGCACACGTTAGCATCATCCCTACCCTTTAATTCTGGCGTCTTTGCAAGCCACTTGCCGCCCCCCGCGCGCACCGATTGAATGAAGCGCGGAGCGACGGAGACGACAACGAGAAGCGGCGCGAAGAAGAAGTAAAAACTGAAGGAATGAATTAAAACGCAGCGCACACAACATCGCGCGAGCGGAGAGCCGGAGACACGGGCGGTCGAGGCGCCGCGGGGAGGCGGCGGCGGGACGCAGGGGATGCAACGCGCGCTCCGGCTGGAAGAAGCAATTAAAACGCTGAGTCGCCGGGATATGTAAGAAACGCACGAGCAAAGGATATTTGCATGCGAGCGTGCATGGAAAAGTGGAAGAAGCAAGAAGAATGGCGAAGCGGCAAGCGTACAAATTAAGCAGGCGGCGAAGGAACTGCGACCGCTACCGCCACTCTCCCTCCATCATGCCCCCGGAAACCAATTTTTTCAGTATAAATTTGGAAAATGTGCCGCATCTGGGAACACATTGTCCTCGGCCGACCATTTAACCAACATCAGTCGTAAAAGCCATTTGTACCTGTGAGCAAAATCACCACCTCCGCCAAGGCCGTTCAGTAGTTTTCCGAATAGTAACGCATGGGTGGGGATAGCCGCGCATCGCAAATTTTCACCGATGCCATTATTTTCTTCGTTAATGCACGTTCGAATAAAATAAGTGACTAAAAGAAGGACGAAAACTGGGAGCGATGATGACGGCGGTGGGGAGAGCCGCGAACTGCGCGAGCGGGGGTGGCAGCCCAGCCGGGCACGACGTTTTTAGCCGACAGCGGCGTGCACTCCGGGCGACTAACGAACGTATGCGAATTAAGAAAAGAAGACAAAAACGTACGTCACCCGAGCGCGCTCTCGCACGCAGACGGCGCAGACGAAGAAAAGCAAGATAGATCGGCGGCGTGGGCCGAGGCGGGCGGCGAGGGGGTAAGAGGCTCCGAGCCGCGCGACTTTGAGTGATTATATGGATTTTTCTTAATGTGTACGCGAACTACCCGCTCCCAGCGCGGACGCAATGTAACGCGAAACAAAACAAATTAAAAAGAAGCACGCGCAAAAAGCCGAGGGCAGTCGAGAGAAACTGGCGCTTGAGAAAATACATGGAAATGGAAACACATGAAAGCTATTCCTTCATCGGAACCCTGAGAGAAGAAGACAAAAAATGTATTAAATAACCGTTACTTAGATGACATTGATTAGTTGACATCTGAGATGACACAACCATACACCATGCGATTGTCTTTCTCGTCCAAAAGGACAGCTCCAAGAAGAGTGCTTGATGTAAAAAAAGGTTAAAAATAATGAGGACGCACACCGCATGACTCAAAGCGTCCTCGGCGAAATGTGTAAAGCGCACAAACCCGACAAGGATATCAATTCATTGCTGTGAAACGGGGATGGATGCGGCAGTGCAAGCCTTTCCCAACTTGTGCTCTCGCGCGAAGAAATGAAGAAACGCAAATTCTATCTGCTTTATATTTATGCACCTTGTGCATATTTTATCGGGTGCACTTTTTTTGCACCGGCCGCTCTCACTGCTCAAGCGTGCGCTTTGTGCACTCGTTCGCAGGATGCCGCAAGCGGGACAAAGTGAAAAGTTTTCCCTGCGACATATTCTCTCGCGCGCAGTCAAGTTTTTCAACCGTCGAGTATGTCGCACATTGTTTATTAATACGTTAGTGGCAAACTTATACTGCTCTTGAGGCACTAGAAGCAGAACTTTTCCTACAAACTTGGTAAAAGGTGTAAACGATCTTGGTTTCAGAAAGAGTGCTTCGTTTTTACTTAAATGGTACGAATAGCATTTTTAATTAGTGAATTTGTTTCATAGAACTCAAATAGTAATTCTGATATTGCACTTAGCAAAAATAATTATGGCATAACTAAACAATCAAGCGAATGATGCCCATGATATAAAAGCAATATTCTGTGAAAATTGCACCTGGATTATACAATCACTGGGGCAATTCCATAACGGAACGGGAGAATTGTTATGGAATAAAATTATCTAAGCAATTATTTAACCAATACACACTTAGATACCTCTCCGATTGTGCGTAAAATATATATCTTTAATTTTTCAACGTCCATGTAATGCAGTAGCTCGTCTTTTTATCCTAATTTTTCTATTGTCTTCGAGTATTTCGTGTAAATTCTTATCATTCCACTCGAAGATACTCATTAACATTAGTTTTTTTTTTCTTCTTTCCTTTGTTACCCCTATCAGATAAAATTTTTGGCTTTCTATTTAACCTCGCCGGCACAAATTTACCCGCTTACTATGGAGCTCCTTCCTGCCTTGCTGTCTTCTGTTTCGGTCTGCTTTTTTTTATTTGTTTGCGATGTGCATGCCGAGGGCTGTTTGCGCTCTAGTTACAGAGTTGATATATGAATTTGCAGTCGCACGGTCGGCGGAAAATGTGATTCGGCCACCAAAAATTTATGTCTCCCAAACATGTAACGCTCGCGCGGGAATCACAACATGAAGTAGTACACTCACACCCTGTAACTGACTTCACACACACCAGCTGCGCAGGGTGCATGCACATTACTGAAATAAAACAGGCATGAGTTTGGAGAGCAGAAGAGAAAACAACAAACACTGCGGCCGAGGAGGTTGGAAGTAATTAGAAAATTTTTCTTCCTTCCATGCGCCCAGGGGAGGTTGGGTTGAGCGCTGGTATGCGACGCCGCGGGGTTTTCTTCTCCGCTCACAGAGGATGTCCACTGGAAGTCAGGCAGGTGGACCTTAATTTTAATTTATTCGCCGGTGGCGAGGTTTCACCGATAGTGAGTTATTCGCCCGCAACTATTCGCGTCCACACCGGCCGCGGGCATTATTCTCTTCCTCTTTCCGTTTTTGCCTTTTTGGCAAGTTTGACATTTCGCGGTCGGAGCGCGCTCACGGAAAAGGTTTTTCGCGGTGCTTGCAGAGTCCAGCGCATTGCAAGAATTGTAAAAAAGAACGAGGTGGACTCTCCAATTGCATCAAGTCGTCGTTGTCACCATCGCAATCTCGCGCATTTTTGTTTTAATCTTCGAGCAGACGCGTGCAACTGAGCTTGTTGACAAATCGCAATCGTAACTGTCACACGCACCCGAATGCGGCGAGAAGAGAGGCGGCAATGCGACGATCTTTGATCTCCGTGCTGGACTCGGCATGCATACTTGACTATCAGTCTGCTATTTCTCGCACCCTCCTTGGCCTCCCTGCGGTCGTGCACAAACTCAGAGCACGTTTGTAGAACAATTCGCAATTTACCTACAACTCTTTCTTAACTCAACCCGCGGTTTACCCTTTACTAAGCTTTCGTGTGTGGGGAATATTTCTGAGAGTTATTTTGCTTTTTGTTTCGGCAATTCATGAAAACAAATGCTTTCATCTTAACATTCAAAGTCAAATGAAAATGTTTTATTTACAAAAAAAAAAAAAAAACATTTGCATTGTAAGGTTTAAAGGTATTTGACCATACGATCCTAACATAACCAAATCATTATTGAATATTATCTTTCCTCCGAAAGATACTTACGCATTTTTCTAAACTTCGAATAGTTTCTGTCAAAATGTATTAATCAAAATACATTTATAAGATGCTTAAGTAAGTAAATTATAATGTAGATATATTTTAATTGGTATGGATATTACATCAATCAATAAATAATCGCAACATAATTTTTGCTCAAGTTTAAAGCTCACTTTAGCAGTGCTAGTTGATTAATAAATGTTAGCAAACAACTATTACTGCTATTCTACTCGAGGCGGCAAGTGTCGAAGTTTCACGCTTGCGGTCATGTCAATTAACTGCAACTGATTCCACGAAGGCAAAAGCATCGCGCGCGGATATAAATGGCCAGCAAACGCATTAGATCGCCGCCACTATTAGACAACACATTAGGGTGCACATTAGAATACGCAATTGAGAGCAATTAGTTGTTGATTTGTTCATTTGTTGCCAGAGGGTCGAAAGACGAGGGTGATGTATTGCCATCCGGCGTGAGCAATACACGTGGAAGCGAAATTGAAATACTTTACATTGCGTCCGAAGCCATCTCACCCACCTTGGAAGGTAGGTGGAGGCGGTGTGGGGCTAAGTATTTGTGGTTTTATACATTAGCGCGCGCTTGTTTGGGTCAGTGATCAATAAACAGCGGCGATTCTGTTGCCGAAGCCTGCGGCTGCATCCTCCGATGTGAGATAATAGAATTAATATGTCGCAGAATCTCGCGGCGGCGGTGGCGGCGGCGGACTTAGAGCGCATTAATTCCAATGCCGCGTGGATAGACTAGCTCCAGAGACGGCAATATCTTACTCGGAATGTCCACCTTTGCGAAAGTTTCGAATTTCTCACAGCCGGCCTCTTAGAAGGGGACATCGAAAGAACTTCAATGCTGCGGTACCTGCATGACGATGATTCGGACTCGGGCATACTGGAATTGTCCCTGAGCTTTGGGTGTCCAGGCGGAAGGTTGAGGTCACGTTATGAATTGATATCCGGATGCTGCTGCCCTCAACCCGCCATCGGGAGTAAGAGTTTCTAATTGATGGCTTTACGCAAAGACACCAGGATTTCGGCATTCTTGCCAACATTGCCAGTGCGATTATTCGAATGTCGATGAACATCTCGAAGGTACGCGCTGACCGGCATTGAGTGGAAATAGTTGCGCGACTAACGGTCCGAAAATGTCAGCGACGCACAAAGTCCGCTCTTATTGATGAGGCAAATTATGCGCGATATTGATATCAGCAAAGGAACATTCTAAATGTCATCAGGAATATTTGCAATAATGCCCGCCGCGTAAATGGCCAATACTTCAAGGACATTACGGATTAGCGTTGGGAATGTCGGGATATATTGGATGTCAAAGGAAAGCCAAGCGAAGTTTACGACCGCCGGACAACATGTAATCTCGGGATTGCGCTTTGTCTCCGCTAAGATACCGCGGAGCCCTTAAAAACTTTCTGGGATACATCTATTTTCATTTTTAATTTAAAATTTGCAACTTTGAGTGGTTAATTTCAGCGACAATTAAAATTGCAAACTGCATCTCACGAGATGCTGGCAGCGCACTCGCAGCCTAATAAAACAGGTTAGCAGTTCGTTAAAATCGTTAAGAAAACGTTGATGATGATTTAGTCAGCGTATATTTTCATTTATGCGTCGAGTAAATCGAGATGAGATTGAAGGCGGCAGCTACGGTTCCTGGAGCAGCGAGCGGGCAAATCGCTGCAAGAGAAAATTCTAGGAAACTACGATGCTCGCCATGCGCACTCAAGCAAAGCGTAAATACGTTATAAACGAATTATAAAAGTTTTAATTTTCATTTATTACAGTGACACGTTTCTTGTTTTGTTCTTGGGATTTTATTAAAGTGGCGAAAATTTCGATAAACTGATGTTAGGAGTGGTTCTAACTATTCGTTCAATTTGCTATTCTTCATTAACCGTGACCTTTCAAGTTTTCCGCTGGAGCTGAAAAGAAACTCGGGAGAAACTTATTTTAAACCAATTGAGAAAAGGGGATATTAAAAGTACTGAAAAGTAAAGAAATATTCATTTTTTGTAAGCTAAAATGGTTTAAATTAGTTTGCATTTTTTGTACATGTTGTAAATTTTTCTTTCGAGTGCCAATATTCCATGATTGAATTTAAGCCATTTTAAACTAAATAAACAAGCATAACATTGTAATTTGTTAATTATTAACACAAAGCCATGATAATCACATGAGACTTTAATATGACTGTTTTGTTAGCTTATGCTGTAAAAATCAATGCCTCGCTCGCAAATTCTTTCCCTCTGAAAAGGCCGCTAAAAAGGGGTTGATGATGACATAAGAATAGAAGTAAATTTTGAAGAAAGCCGAAAAGAGAAGGAAAAGGCTTAGGCGTGCTAGTAAGCGGGTGTGCGTTTCTTTGTACATCCGGAAGGCGAGGGCGTCTTCAAAGCGCACCGTTTCGCAATTGCGCGCAAAAAAGGGTTGGACGCACGAGACGCCAATCAATATCTCTTCTCACATGCATGCATGACGTGCGTAAAAAACGAACAATCACTCGAGTAATGAGGAAACGTCCTAGGTGAAACAAACAGCACAACACGGCGCCGGACACATATTGATATTGAATGCAGGAGGAAATTGAATGCACGCCGAGAGTTACGCCGGCGAAGGAAAGGCGCGAAGGAAATGGGACGCTCCTTTTTCCGGAGAGCGCGTATCTCGCGGCGGAGGAAGGAAAGCGAACGCGGTGAGCAATTCAGGCTACAACGCATGAAGACTCACGGATATGTGTGCAGCTAAACGGCGCAAAGCGGCACAAATCACGTGCAAAGCGCACATTAGTACAAATAGAAATAGGAATGGAACATAATAAGGCGGCACGGAGGTAAATCAGATTCTCATAACTGAAAATTTATTTCGCTTTGGTTAAGCGAAACATCAAATTGCCCTTCGGAACAAATTTACCTAGCTCTCGCATTGCATTTACCGGGTTAAATAAGCAAAAATAATAATTACTGGATTTAAAATTAGATACCCTACATCTAGGTATACTTTGCACCCCATACATTATATTCTCATAATTTTTTAATTCAAAACTAAATTATAAACTTAAAATTACGAAAATTAAAGTTGCTCTAATTAATTATGTTTCAAATATATGACGATTCAAGAATGTCAGCAATAACATTACAATGTTTGCTTAACCACAATATTACTTCATTTGAAAAAGCAAAGGTGATATTGGCATAATCAATATGTATGAAAATAAGGCAGTAGTAGAGTGTAAAATGGCATTAGTAAAAATAGATAATAATTCTGAAAATTAACCAACTTTTTTACACATATCTTACACATATCTGACTATTGCAGTTCACGATAACCAGATTTAATAAAAAAAGCAAAAACATCAATATTTCTTCGGCTTTTATGTAACCAGTGAAGATATATGCAGATGTGTATCATCACAAAGTGAGTTATTTTAAATTGCGCCACCCGATGTCTAGTACTTACTAGAAAGTAATTAATTAAAACATTTAGAATAAACAACCTTAATCATCATGTTTTTTTCATAATAGCAGGATTAATAATTATTAAAAGAATAATATGCTATTTATTAATAAAAATAATGTTTATTAATAATAGTGAAATATTATTATTTAAGTCAAATATTATGAGATACATTTATGTTCTTTATTTCCGAGTTGGATTAAACAAGCTGACTAAAGTAAATACCATCACACATTAATCGTCCTGGTAAGATAATTGTGTATATGTGCGGGCGAATGAATTTAAGGAAGCGCAGTGGAGCGGCAGACTCTAGCTGACGCAGGGAGGCGAAAAAAACGAAAGCTCGCATAAGGAACAGGAGAGGAAGCGCATCGCGCGTCGCACATCGCAGTGGGCCGCGGAAAGAAATTTAAAAGCTCCTTCGCTCTCGCTCGCCCGCTAAGACTAAACCTCGCCACTGCCGTCACCCGCTCCCGCGTTCACCCATACACCGCCCACACCCGCTCACGCAGATGCAAGCTAACTACGTACGCTAACGAACGAAGTGCGAGGCGCAAAATAAGGAAATGAGCGCCACATGCACACACACACACACACACACACACACACACGTACACGCGGCGTTCAGAGCGCACACAATTTTAATTCCCCGGTGCGCGCGGGTGGCGGCGCAACGCGGGGACGGCGACGTGCGCTCGGCCGCGCGCGAGATAAGGCGCGAGGGAGGCGTGCAAGCGAGAGCCGCGTTGAGCGTAATCGTAATGCATAGCTCATCAAGCCGTCGACGTCGTCGTCCTCGCCGGCCTGCCCGCCGCCCCTTTAGCGCACACACCCGCGCCGTTTCTTTCGCGTTTCTTTGCATGCACACGTACATAGATATATCTGGGGGTTTCTTTCGTTTCGCGGGTGGGCTATCTCCGCTCATTAAGACTCGCGTATCGATCCGAGGCCGCGCCGCCTGCCACCCCCCAGCGCCTCCTGCTGGCAAACAACTCATGTACATACGAGTGTGCGGGCGCGGTATTTATTCCGTTTCCAAGAAGCAAATTAAAAAGGAGCGCACAAAACATCGCACCACGGTTGTCTTTTAGAGAGCGAGCGCGCATCTAAGAAGTATTGCAACCTTGCAAATTTGTAAGGCTCTCTCATTTTCAAATATTTACCACCACCATCAAAACGTGCTTACATAGAAGCGACTTTCATAATTAAGAACGTATGGCCCATTTTTATTATATGTTTAACCATTAGCTCTACATCGAAAGACAGATGCCAAGAAAGAAAACGCAAGCAAGGGCTCGTCCGGGATTTGAACCCGGGACCTCTCGCACCCGAAGCGAGAATCATACTCCTAGACCAACGAGCCGACCCAATACTCGGTACCAACGTTACCTGTTCAAATTAGTTTGTTTATAAACGTTAATTATTTATTAGAAATAATTACAATACCTGAAAATTAATGTCAAATACTACTCCATCATGTCAACATTTTATTTATTTCACAGACAGTTCATACAAATATCCATAGATTTAATTGTGCCATTACCTGATCACATTAATGACATAAAAACATCTTGCCATTTGCTCAATAATATTGACCAAGTAGAAGGAAAATAAATGCCTTCAACGTTTACTATCTACCTTTTCAAGTAGTAACCAGCCTCAATTCCGGATTTATCCACCATAAGGCACAACCCTATTCTGAAACTCACGTGATATACAATGAGCGCCGAATAGAAAGTATCCGATTATGATAGTTTTACTAGAAGCCCCGTAAATTTAGGGACCCTAGGCGACCGCCTAATGGGAAATCCACTACTGACCAAGATGACTTTACTTTGGCACCTACTGAATATTTGATGCTTTCATTTTTGACATGTTGCCTTCTTCAGTTACTCATCATTATATATCCGTGGTAGTCGTACGTGGTTTGAAAATTCCGCGAAGTTGCGCGATAATTTTCGACCTCCGACGCGAGCGCCACAAACACACCGTGCTCAAATGGCTACGAATCCTGGAAACTGTATGACAGTCGACACTCCACCACCGCCCAAGCAACGTCTATGCAAGTTACTCTCCTCAAAAAGAATTCCAAATTTCATGATATACCATTGGAAACACTGAACTCTAACACACAATCCAACTCAACAGCACAGGTTGCATAAGCAGTAATAAGCAAGCAATGTCACATTTCCCACATATGAACCCATGCAATTCAACTTCATATAGGAAATACAATATACTCCAATATAAGACTAGTAAAACTTTATTTCCATAAACCAATGCAAATAATACAAACCTAACTATACACATCAATCGTATCAAATGCATATAAATCATACATATGCCCTGGTGAAACGAAGTACGCCAAAAAACCACCCTTCCACACCTACCTACCACAGTAATAAGAGGCAAATAACTATTAAATAAGTTAGCCAAGAAAACCAATGACATCTGAATAGAAACATATAAAATTCAGGAAATGGTAGTTAGTATTTATGATGAGCAACTAAAGAAGACAACTTGCCGTAGATGTTTTTATAACATCAAATATTCACTAAGTGTCAAAGTAAACTCATGTCAATAATTAGCTAATAATTTAATTTATTAAATTAAAACAAAAATAAGAATTTTTTTTTTTTGTTTTCTTTTTATTTTGCAAACAAAATAAAAAATTGCTTTTTTAGTCAATTTTTTTTTTTTTTTTTTTTTTTTTTTTTTTGTAAAAGCGTTTTCAGCATGTTGCCTTCTTCAGTTTGAAAGTACAATACCAGGCAGTTTGTGACCATGAAACACTCAATTCTATTTTACAATTAGAAGCTCGGCCCAATAGGATTAACAGTTTGATGGCATCAATTTCATAAAAATTTTCTGCTGCAACTTTAAATTACTTACCTAATCCAAATATATTTTAGTACATTTAAATTACATTAAGAAAATTTTAAAAATATTCTACACTATGGGTTGAAGCCCACGCGTAATATGCAAGAAAACTTCTAATTCAAATTCTTAATGCTTTAACGCTTCTTTTAAAACTCTAAGTCAGTATCTTCAAATTAAAGCATATTGAAAATTAGCAACGACGTTTTTAAAGCACAAGAAAAGTTTTGCAAGCTATCACGTAAAAGCAAATCAAGAAAAGCACGAGTGCAGTGAGGAGGGCTTCCACTTCCCGTCCTCCATTCTTGTCTTCTCACATCCCCTAATTTCTTATTCCTCATTCACACCGCTTGTGAATGCATGCGCGTTTTTGGTTCCGTGTGCCCGACTCCTCGTATTTAACTTCGCTCCTACTCCGGCTTAATTTTTACAACCGCCGCCGCCACCGCCTCTAGAGCATGCAGGGAGAAAAGAAGTTGCGCGCACACACACCATGCGTTGGAAGCGACATGCAACACCACTTAAAATTAAAAACAAACACAAACATACGAGTCAGGTTTATCTATATATAACACCCAAGTTAAGCCAATGAAACTACCTGTCAACATTGCGAGAGGTTGCAAAGAAAAAAACTTGGAAAGCTAAGGAGATATAAACATAATTTAAGAAAAACAATGTATTTGAAAAAAACTGCACTTCTTTTACATTTCTATATGAGTAAATTGAAGTGGCTTGAGGTTACTATAAAGTATGGTTATTTCAATGCATCTAATTCTGTACTGAAGGTATTCATCTTAATTCAAATTTATTATTGCAACACACTTCTTGGATATTCTAAATTGGTATCTAAAAGTATCCCAAACTTTGTTTATTCAGCGTCATTCCATAATTACTGGTAAGGATTCATAAATATTTAAGTTCAGTTTTCATCAGCTTTAATTTGGCACCAACTTAATCTCGATTTGATTTGTTTGTTTACAAATACACGTTGCATAAACTCAAGCAAGATTTTCTCAACATATACAGACTAATAATTTTCTAATTGCCAATTTTATTTCAATGAAATAAACCACAATGGTATACATAGCGCCATCTCTATGTGCATTCTGTAAATGTAATGTTAACTTTGCATAAGTTTTATGTTCGAAAATATCATTTCTCTTGTTTCTTTTCCTACTATATTCGCCTGAACTACCTAACCTCATAAAGTAACTGCATAACAGCAAAGTTCTCGTGGAGGTCAAGGGGTAATAGAATTTTGTGAATTAATTACATTCTAAAGGAGAATTTTCTAGTTATAATGAGCAAATACGCTCAGTACGCTAAACTAACTCAACAAACGACAGAATATGCTCGTCGAATGGATCGTCTCAGCAAAAGAATATTCGGCGAGGTTTCACGTCCAACAAATTCCAAATCAATGAAAGTTGTGAAATTATTCTCTGCAGAGCCTCTAAATCAACGCAAGGATATTCATGCATACTACCCAAGACACCCTGAAGTTGGTCGTCTTATGATGAACCTTCGTTTATACGGCTTGTACAGAGATGAACATCAAGATTTCCTGGATGAAATGAAGAGAATGAGAGCATTACGAGGAAAGGTACCACCAGCACGTGAGATCAAAACACCAAAGAAAGCAGATATATCATGATTTATGACAATGCATTCAAATTTGTAGTCTTTTTCACATAATTATGAAAATATATGTGAAGTTTCCATTCTAAGGAAACACCTACTTACATAGGTCATTGAATTATTTAATTAACTTGTGAAAAATATGATGTAGAACTTTATTAAGAGAGTGGCATAAAATTATGGAGTGACTTGTATACTTTTCTGGACAGCAAGTTTTAGAAATGTAATAAATCAAGTACTAAAGACATTATGAGTATTAAAATTAGAGTTCTTGTTCTGCTGGTTTACGTTTTCCCGTTTCACCTTTCAGCTTTTCATTTAGACAACTAACATCTTGGCCTTTGAGTGCCCTATCTGCACACAAATACTGTTTCAGGGATTGCTTTTCTTGGTGTTTAAAATACCAGTCTTCAATATCAGCTTCATTTTGCTCCAATAGTGTTTCACACTGCAAATAATATTTATAAATTGGAATACCAGCTCTAGTAAATTTAAAATTGAAACAATACCTGATTCTTCATGTTAGTTATCTCCACACTGGGCTTATCCCACAATTCATATGGAATGCCCAATTCAACTTTGACTCCTTTATCAACCAAACCATGGAGAGTCTGGAAAGTTTGGCTCATTCCTTTGGCAAACCTTGTGCTATCTTCCCGCTCTTTGTGGATGTTGTACTGCAGAATACGATCACAAACACCTTCCAGTGATTCCACCAGTCTCAACTCAGACTTTTGATACTCAGTCTTCTTCTTTGGTTTAACATCATCCACTGCATAGCCAGTTTCAATCACATCATGTGTTTTACCAGTCTCCTCAAGTCTATCTTGCAGCTCAATTGCTAATATCTTACAAACTGCAGATTAAATTGTCTATTAAAGTATGAAACTAATTTAGTGCATTCTACCCTACCTTCACATCTGTTAGCATATTTGACTCCCTCGTCCTGCTCAGTTACACTGGTTACTAGTGTAAACATTACAAAACTTGCATAGCAGCCAAGGTAAAATCTGTTGAAAACCATTTTGCACAAGTAAATCCTAACTTGGGAATTGAATGTATTAGAGACTTTGACGAACCGATTGCTGGGTTGGTGACAGAAAAGAGACACGGAAACATCGACAGTACATTAAGCAATCGTCATACAGGACAATCAGCTATTACAGCATATAAATTGAGTCAGATAAAGTCATGATAGAAACACGATAAACACCAACTACCAACAGCCTCAATAGCAGAATAACGAGAACGCTATATAATACCATCTTCCTCCCGCTTTAGCTTACAGCGGCATCATCTACTTTCTTAAATCCGCCATATTAATGAAAATAGATGGCGTCAACATTTTAAATGTAATAATAAACTCTTTCTTTGACCAAACTATGCCATTGTATGTAATCTAAAATTCATAATGAAAATCAATCAACACATCCACCATACATTAATTTGTTTAAAACCCAGGAAGACATAGGAATGGGGAGCTGAGTTTCAAAAAAAAATTATATTTTCAATATAATAGACATTTACTAGAATAGATTTGTAAAAACATTACTGCACTGCCTATATGCCAGATTTACAGTGATTATTTTTGAAAAATGTCAACTGCTGTAAAACCTTGAAAGTAATTAAATGTTGCAACGGTAGCATTTTAGCTCTGCCGTATAGTTCCATTGTGCACTGGTACAATTGCTTTCTGGCGCAGTACAGGTCAGTGAAGGTAAGATTAGTTTGAAGATTGTAAAGCCACCATCCACTTAACCCACTGGTAGTATAATGCATCTGGAAGGATAAAAAAGTGTATATATATACATATAATATATATATAAACATACATAAGTATTGAGATGCAATTATGCGGTCTTCAATTTAACACCACTTAATCACAATTCATTCAAAAACAGGAGGAATAAATACAGGGTAAATTGGATACAGGCTGGATCTATTTAGGATTTCATGACAACAGTAGAACAGGAAAACGATGTTTTAAAGGAAGAGAAATCGGACAAAAATGGCAATAAAATACCTTATTCGCATTATTTGGGTTTATTTTGTAATTATTTGAATTACATACTCTGCAGTAATTAATTGATTGAAGTATTATAATAGTATGGGGGAGTCGGATTATATATAATTTATTTCAGACTATTCTCACCTTTCAACCGAAAATTTCTGGAAAAAGTAAAATATAATGATAAATGTACAAATTAATCTAACGAATTATTTAAGTCAGAAACATTCTCTAATAGCAGACAACTCCTCTCATACCTGAGATACCCGGCAAAAGGATTTTCACGAAATTCGAAGCAATGTCTGATGGCATAAACAAAATATCACTTTACATATCCCACACACTGCGTGAAATTATCTATGACTTATGCTTACTCTTCTTCTTCTTCTTCGACTTCTTCTTGTGTTTGCGACGCTTGCTTTTTTCCTTTTCATCATCGCTAGAGCTGCTATCACTGGTGCTGGAGGAGGTGGATTCCCGCCGTTTCTTTTTCTTACTACGTTTCTTATGTTTCTTGCGTTTCCGATCTTCATCACTACTAGAATCGGACGAGCTAGATGAAGATTCACTGCGCTTCTTTTTGGCAGTTTCTGTATCTGGTTGTGAGATAGGCTTTGCCAGCGATTGACGCTCGTGATCGGATTCACCATCGTAATCGGGGACAAAGTCTTTCTCAGAAATCTGAGCTGGCGGTGGAGTTGCGATAGCTGCTAAGATTTTGGGCTGATCGGGAGCGGGAGGTGCATCTTCGCGTGATTTAGCAGACGGTGCAGATGGTTTATCTCTTTCCACATGCTCGTCTGTGGGCCTCCGATGAACCCTCTCTTTATCAATATTCTTCTCGCGGTTCTTCTCCTGCTCCCGATGATCCTCTTTGTCTCTCTTTTGCTGTTTATCTTTCTTCCGTCGATCATCCCTTTTGTCCCTTGATTGAGATCGACTACGACTACGCTTTCGTTTGTCAAGCTTCGAATTACTCGTACCAGATGATGACCACCCTCTAGGCTCCTCGCGATCACCCAATCTATGCCTAAACCGTTCCTTATTACCAATGCTTGGTTTATCCTCCCTTCGCCGCTCCGAATCTCTGTCCCGGCTTGATCTCCGCGTTTCGCCTCTGGTGCTGCGTTCATCCCTTCGATCACGATCCCTGTCTTTTTCGCGATAAGGTCTATCACGCCGATCTCGATCTCTATTATCTCGATTTCTGTCGTACTGTGTACGACGTCCACTCCGACTGTCCATCTCAATAACACGTCTATCTTTACTTCCTAAACGTTTCGCCGTGGGACTTCTAGTGCGTGAACGAGCTTTTTGATCAACCCGAACAATTCTATCAGAGTCATCCACCTTATGTCCGAGACGTTCTTTAACCGACAACCTCGCGGGAGCAAGCATCGGATTAGTATCCAATCCCTGTTCTTGTTCATTATCTTGTTCATCAGGATTATCTTCATCCGGAAGTTCACCTTCTTCCCTCTCTTTCTCCCCAGAATAAAGCTTAGCTCGGTCCACACTGATCTTCTTGATCTCGATTGGACGGATAGCATTGATAGCTTTTGCAAAGATGGCATTTTCTGCTCTTTTTAGTACATCCTGAGTTACCTTTGACTTGTCAATTTTACCCTCACACTCACCTGCGCTCGCTTGTGACTGCTCATCTTCAACTTCCCACCTGGATGGTTCTGGCATAGGTGCAAGACCTAATTCTGATTTCAGTTCACCAGTATACAATTCCAACACATCGTCATCTGGTTTATTTAGATTGGCCTGTGGTGCCGGACTAGGTTCTTTGCACGGGTTTATATCTACGGGAGATACTGATGCCCTTACTAAGATATCTTCAGGTGGAATAATAAGGTCTGGCAATGGAGCTGAAGTTGTCTCCGTTTCGACCAATACATTCGGTTGCTCTTGATAAATTTCACATAAAGTACCCTTTTCAACTGAAACACTTTGTTCGGGAACGCTAGTTTCTATGTTTGGCACATTGTCAATATCATCAGAGGGTGCATCTTGAATAGCAGAAGAAATAAGCGCTTCAACAGTTGGTTCCTCAGGAACCTTCTCCGAATGGCTATTTTTGTCAGTACGGACTTCACTTTCTTTATTATCCTTAGCCTTCTCATCTTTCTTGTGTTCCTTCTTTTCCCTTTTGTCCTTCTTCTTCTTCTTATCACTATCTTTCTTTTCTCGTTTCTTTTTCTTATCCTTGCACTTCTTACACTTATCGTCTTCTGAGTGGGAACACTTGTCTTTGTCCTTTTCTCGTTCTTTGTCTTTCTTCTTCTCATCGCGTTTAGGACTATTGTTTCTAGACTTCCTTCTTTGGGTTTTAGAAGGCTGCCTACTAGTAGACCGACTATTTCGCCGTTCTCTATGCTTCTCTTTTTCTTTGGCCAACTCCCTATCCTTGCCTTTATCACGATCACGAGACCTGTCACGGTAAGGACCGCGATCACGACTGTACCTCTGACGATCTCTTTCATGCTGCATGTGACCATCGCGCCATTCCCTATCCTTATCATCTGCCCAGTCATCACGAAATCCATGGTGTTCGTTTTGATCTCGTGCATCACCTGATCCTGACATATCGGCGTATCGAGGAAAGGGATCTTCACCCGGCGGCAATGGTTGGTCGGTACCTGGTGGTAATACATCATTAAAAGACTGTTGTTTAGTTGGTTCATCCGATTGACTATGGGTGATACCAGTTTCCGGTATAGCGTTGCCCACTGGTGGGTTACCTTGGTTGATAGATCCACCATAATAAGGAGAAAATCTAGAAAAAGAAACATTTCAACAATTAACAAAATCCAATTATGTCAATCACAACACGTTCATTGATACATCAATGTACTTGTCACATAATTAACAATGGGGGCAAACAATTTAAAGAATGAAAAAAATCTCATAACGTTTTAATGACTCAACATGGGCAGACAGGATGGAAATAAATGTACAACGTAACATCAGGATTACGCGATCCCATATGAAAATACCTGTGAGACCCGCTCGGTGGACGCTGATCGTAGTGCGGGGATTGCATTTCGAATGAATGCGGCTGATGTGGCGGACCTTCATTCCTATAGTAGAAGTCATTGGATGGGCCCTGATTCCATTGTCCACCCCGATCGTGATGACGGTCATAGTTTTCGTTCGCATGATAGCGATCAGGAATACGCTCAGGTCCAGGATTCATTCCAGATGCATTCTGTGATCCTAAAACATGTACATGAACATGTTGTGTAGAAACATGCTGTGGGCCAGATGTATGACAATGGGGGGGCATTTCTCGCATAGATGACTCGTGGACCAAGGCATCATTTCCACGTGGTCCGAAATTACGACCACGATCCCATTCGTTAGACCGCTCCCTTCTGTTAGGCCTTTCGTAGATCCTATCCACTTCTCTGGGTTCAAATCGTTCCCGCTCGCGGCCACGATCCCATTCTCTTTCCCTTGGTGGGCCATCTCTATACCGGTACCTGGAAATATATTACAATTATAATTTAAATAAATTTGTAAAAGTTAGTAGCTCCACGTTCAGAAGTTTCAATTGTATTTATTGTTGGTAGATCATTGTAAATTTCATCTTTTTTTTCCAAGTCAAATTCCAGTATCCTCCTAAGGATAGTAAAACTAGTTGCAAAAGTTTAGAGAGATCTACCAACAATAAATAAATAAAGTGATATATTTATAGTACCTAGTTGGTGAAGGATGTTGCGACGGACGGTATCTGCCTTGACCCCGGCGGCTGGGAGAATACTCACGGTAGGAATTGCCACGATTAGGTGAGTATGAGCGCGAGCGAGATCTGCAACAGCACCATAGAAATAAATTTGTATCCAAACATTAAATAAGCTATCAAATACTTGATGCAACTATATATATTACCTGCTCATACTAAATGAATGAGTACGGCTTCGGCTTCGCCTACGAGGCGAAAAAGACGGACGCCTACGCGCATATGGAGAACGGCTAAAACTTCTAGAAGAGCTCCGACTGTAGCTGCGACCTCGTCTATTTGCTTTAGCCCGTCTTTCACGCTCATCTTTTTCTCGTAGCATACGATTAAATGCTTCTAATGGGTCATCAATGATTCTAAAAATGAACAACAAAAAAACAGAAATTGTATAAGTAAGTCACAAATTTGAAGCATTCACATATACCCTGGCCTAATGTCCACAGGCGGCGGGAAGTTTGGAGGTCCATTATTAAAGAAATTCTGCTGTGGCATCATCATTTGCTGCCCAGGATGAGATTGATCAAACATGCCTGGCCGCGGAGGCATATTATACATGTTATAAACATGGTGCCCCGGCGGTGGCATTCTGTAGTTTACCGGAGGGTAGAGTGACTGCGGAGGTGCAGTATAGTGCATGGGCGGAAGGTTATCATATGGAATGGACCCGGAGTGCATAGCAGGAATTGGATGCTGGGGTACCTCAATAGGAGGTGGATTTGGATGCCCTGGAACTCCACCGTTGCGAATCGGAGGAGGAACAGCAGAGGGGGCGCCAGGCTCATCCACTGTGGGTGTGCCAGAACGCTCTTCTGTCACAGGATTTCGATTTGTGGGAGGAGGATCAGGTTCATTCACAGTCGGCACAGCCGCCGCTGGTTTGGTTTCACGGGCAGGGGAGACGCCAGGCGGATGTTCGTCAGTCGGGGGATCTGTAAGTTCATCTTTAATGTCTTTAGTGTCATTATTTTTTGTTGGCTCAGTAGAATCAGCCTCACTGATAATGAGCCTCTCTGAAGGACCTGGTGCGTCGATGTTTGGTGTAATATTGGTCTCTTTCTTTGCTGGTGGCTTGGTATCGCCGACAATAGATGCTGGTTTAGTCTCGACGCTCTCCTCAGGTTTGCTCTTAGTCGAATTTTTCTTATTAGCATTAGCAGCATTCATTGCCAACAATGCCGGCCGGTAAATTTGTCTTTTTATATAACCCGTGGTGCTTTTAAAGTTAATAACGCTGTTTCTCAAGAAGCGATTTGGAATCAATGTGCCAGGGGAAATATCCCTATCGTGGCAATCAGGACACTCATGATCTTCACTGTCTAGTAAGCAACTTCTAATGCACTCGTCACAGAAACTATTACCGCAGCATGGAATCATGACTGCATCTGTCAATAAATCACTGCAGATCGAACACAGTAGATCCTCTGGGATGTCCGGTTTTTGGATTGGTGGTGGAGCCGGAGCAGGTTGATTCTTTTGAGTATATATTTGATGATCCAATGCTGGAACTGCAAAGGATCCATAAGGAGTCATCATGGCACCTTGGACTTCTGGTCCTTCTACTTCAACCATAAACGAACGGGGTATTCCCGTCGATTTTTTTATGTCGATTGAATCCTGTTAAAAATCATAAATACATGTTTCGTATATCTTTAAACTATTCAAAACGAGATACTTACACCACATTGAGATAGTGGACAATCTTTTATCCAATGGCCAGGCTGGTGACATTTATAACAGCGATAGTTATGAGGAACTTGTCCGACCTGATTCGCACCTCGTATTTTTACGTAACTGAAAAACCAATTGACAATCAATTTTGACGTTCCCTAAGACGAAGATATGGGAAATCCACATATGTAGGTAAATTAATCAGTAATAACAACAACTATTCTACTACACATGCATTTTAAGTATAACAAAGATCTATGCATAAGAGCGTAACTTTCTCAGAACATCTCAGAACACTTACTTGGTAGTAAACCTTTGTGTTTTGCAAAGAATAAGAACACAAGCTTCATTAGCCAATTAATCATGGTTATTGAGGATGTGACACTACTATAATGTCAATAACCACAAATTATAATAAATTGTAGTCACCCCCCATTTTAAATAATTGTTATGGTATCATTGTTGCTTCAATATATTGAATAAAATTATTAAATAAATTCTTACTTGCTAGGATCATAATCTTGGGTACTTTGGCTCATCATAGCCATGATCTTATCATTCTCTGAAGCATCCAAACTGGCTAAGTCCATTGCCTTGGCAATAGGTCCACCATCATCATGCCGAGTTACCTGCACTGTATCATGACCATACCCTTCCCATGTCTTTGACTTGTTTGGGACTGCTAATGGAATCCTAGCAATCAGCAGTGATGTGTTCTTTGGAATAAGTGCCTGCTCATTCTCATAAACTGAATGGGCAAATCAATGTACATATGATACAGAATTGCAAATAGGTAAATATTATGATACTGAAATGATACATACTCTCCTTGGTTTGTGCATTGGTCACCTGCAGGTCATAATCAGTATTCCTCCCAATACGTTTCTGTTGTATTATAGCGTGCTTCAGATCCTTCACGGAAATATGCAGGCCATCGAATTTTACAGTATCATACTCTAGCGTGCTTTTAAATTTGTAATGCACAGACATCACGACGCTTTATCGAAAGTACGCATCAACAGCGTTTAAGTTAGAACAATCACAAACGATTGCGTCCTTTTCGTGTACGGTGCGTGTAGATTACCTCACACACAACGGCGCCGTTCACGAATCCACCGGTTGTTGAACATATAGGTTCGTCACGAAAAACTTAACGAATGATTGAATGGAACAACGGATCCCTCCGCGCTATCTCACACTGATTACACTTGTTCGCAGATTCACTTTGGTTATCTACCTACTTTTCCCACTGAGTCTAATATAACAGTGGGCTAAGTGCGCGACTGCAGCGATTACAGCTTGTCGATGGCGGCACGGCGTACGAGGTATGTCATAGAAGGCGTCACAGGTAACTTGACTGGAATAATGTCAAAGTCATTTTGACATTCTACTCACACTCAACACGCAGGAGGTGCAAGATCGCAAGATGTAAAAAACACAGTTCACCATAACTATAGAAACACAAAATAGAAAATATTATTTTTTTATGTTTATCATATTTTACAAATAATTGTGCATATGATCAATTTATTAAAAACTGCCATCACTACGATTATAGATAATACTGCACTTTGGTGACCCAGGCATAACTAGAAATAAGATTTAAAGTATACCAATTAACAAGTATCTTAAAATATGTAAGTTGGGAAAAATTAGAATCAACCGTTTAAATATGTCATTATTGGTTTGTTTTTATTTATCAATTTATATTAGTAAATGACGAGAAACATTTATTATAATAAACAGCTGGCGCCCTCCAGCGCTTCTAGTAATAATTTGATTCTATCGTAGTTCAGTTGTCGTAAATGTCAGTTGTGCCGCAGTCGTGGTGGTCGCAGTCGTCGCAATCATCGCACCGCAGCAAATCCTCGCATATCCTGGATTGAACGACAGTTTGGTCGCCGTCAGTTTTTGCAAATTCTGTGGCTGTGCGTGCATCAACCCGTGTGTGTAGACGACCAACGTGCGTTTTCCAGCTTTCTAACGGTGGTGGATACTCCCTAGGATAATACACCCTTCTGGACGCAGTGTAAGTGTACAATTAATTTTTTGGAACATTGCAAATAACGACACATTCACGCGCTCGCCTGGCGTCCGAGTCTGACGGTGGCGCACGTAGGCGAAACGCAAAATGGCCGCCCGCGCCGCGCTTCTATATTGATTATTTCATCTAGTTCACCCTCTTCCTGAGAATATCCGAAATGCTGCTGATTTCGCGTTACGCAGCTTCCTCCAGGCTCACATGCCTCGACGTGAGGGCCCTTTTGCATTCAAGCATTACATGCGCTCACTTGGTGCAAAACAAACCCATCGATGGGTTGGCGGGCATCGTTCTGCGTGTGAATCATTGATTGTATTGATTTTCTATTAGTAATTTCCATCTTGCTATCGTAGAGCCGGCTTGGTGTTGAGATTGCTTAAATTCTTGATTGTTTTAGGTGATGCAATTTTAATTCTCAGCCCTGTGAAAGATTGGCATTGTACTTGGCTGGTGTCAAAAAATTTACTACTTTGGCAGCAGGTGCCCAGAACCTGATCATGAAAATGGTGCTATCTCAACGACAGCGAGAAGAGCTGTAAGTATACCAACATAATTTTACGTTAAAATTAATATCAATGTATAGTTAGTTACATTGACATGATGTAAACATATCCTGTAATATTATGGTGTGGAGCTTGACATAAATTTTGGCCCAAAATTATCTTTAGTTTAACTTTGTAGCTTCTATGCATCTCACATGATTTACCATCATAGGTGAATAGAGTGAAAAAATACATGTGTTAAATGCAAATTAGCTTCATTCAAGTCTAACTTGGAGTGGACAATGATGTAATGACTAAGTAATGTAACACTTGTACAAAGTTTTTTGATGAAGTGACTTACTACACAGTTATTCACTCAAACGTTAACTTCTCATATTACATATTGATGAAAGACTATTACGAACGTGTCGATGTGCATTGTCAATACAGTTTGACAATTCTTATTGCGCTTAGTCTCAACTAGTGACACGGACATTAAACGCGTCCTTGGTCATCGCCTCATATCGCGTATATGTTTCACTATTCGGAAACTTGACGCGACGCGTTGTTTACAAGTGGCTACCAGTAATTACACTAATCTTTCATTGTTCGAATTTTATCGAAATTACAAGTATGTCGCATGTTGATGGTTGTTTTCACTTTGCAGTAATAAAGCGATCGCTGATTATTTGAGTACAAATGGATACATGGACGCTTTGGAGGCATTCAAGAAGGAGGCTGATATGCCCGGCGACGTGGAGCGGAAGTTTGCAGGGCTATTGGAGAAGAAGTGGACATCGGTCTTACGGCTCCAGAAGAAGGTGATGGATCTGGAGTCGAAGCTAAGTGAAGCCGAGAAGGAGTTTATCGATGGCGCACCTACTCGTGGGAAACGGAATCCTAGCGACTGGATTCCACGCCCTCCTGAAAAACATAGTCTTGCTGGTAAGCACAATAGTTACAGCTAGAATGATAATGTATACATGTGCGAGAAATTCCTGTAATATCGTTATACCATCCAAAAATCCGTACACATCCTGTATCCACGAATAAAATAAAACAATCCCGTACTGTACATTTCTGTGTATGTCATCATGTTATAATTTGTTTATAAGCGGTAAACAAGTACTGAATGTCAACTAATGATTATTATTGATTGTGACAATTTTTAGCTTAAATGTAATCAAAGTAATTAACAAGGTCATGCATGTTAATGTGTCAAAAGCTGTAAGGGGGATAAGAGACATATCACAATGATGACAAGTTGTTAATCCTATTATTTATCTCCGAAACTAATCCTGTTATTGTGGTATGAAAGGACTTGAACTGTTCAGCACGTCTTTTAGTGTGTTAGCAGTGTGGTTGCCTTTCTAAAACAATGTAGGATAAGCACAAACCATGAAAAGGATTTTGTGTGGTGCTGCCCATATCCTTACACAAATTTATGCTTACACGATTTGATTCTTTCTTATTGGTTCAAATATACTAGTGCTATATGAATGATATACAGGTCACAGAGCCCCAGTAACACGTGTAATCTTCCATACGGTGTTTAATCTAATGGTATCCGCAAGCGAGGACGCCACCATCAAGGTGTGGGACTTTGAAGCTGGCGAATATGAGCGCACATTGAAGGGACATACCGATTCAATACAAGACATCGCTTTCGATGCCGGTGGCAAGGTGCTTGCATCTTGCAGTGCCGACATGTCCGTGAAACTGTGGGATTTTAATACTTTTGAATGTATGAAGACGATGGTCGGGCATGAACACAATGTTTCCAGCGTAGCATTCTTACCAGCGGGGGACTTTGTTGTCTCTGCTAGCCGAGACCGCACCATCAAAATGTGGGAGGTTGCAAATGGTTACTGCGTGAAAACATTTAGTGGTCATCGTGATTGGGTATGTTTTATAATTTGATTCTGAAGAGGTTCTTGTTTTAAAAAAAATGTTATTCTGTGCTTAGGTGCGTATGGTGCGTGCATCTACTGATGGTACCATGCTTGCTAGTTGCTCCAATGACCACACTGTCCGTGTTTGGATGGTAGCGAACAAGGAATGTAGACAGGAGCTTCGTGGACATGATCACGTGGTAGAGTGTGTTGCATGGGCACCGGTTGTAGCTAGCTCGGCGATCAATGATGGAGCTGGAGCAGATAATCGCAAGGGAGAACATCTTGGGCCGTTCCTTGCGTCTGGTTCTAGGGATAGAAATATCAGGTATGCTATTCTTGCAACTGTATTTGTGTGATAGATGCCGGAGCTGTGGCCATTATTGATCTAATCAATGTTTTGTAGAATATGGGATGTGATTGCCGGAGTTTGCTTGATCACGCTCACTGGTCATGACAATTGGGTGCGTGGTTGTGTATTCCACCCGGGCGGCAAGTTCCTCGTCTCTGCAGGGGATGACAAAACATTGCGCGTCTGGGACCTTACCCACAAACGCTGTATGAAGACGCTGGAGGCTCACAAACATTTTTGCACATCTCTTGGTAAGCAAGTACCCACGTTTGCTCTTGGAGATACTTTGGTAAACGCTATGATTTTTCTACAGATTTCCACAAATCTCATCCGTACGTGATCTCTGGCAGCGTAGATCAATCGGTGAAAGTGTGGGAATGTCGTTAGGCAAGCACCTCCTGCGCCTCGTTAATACAAGCAGAAAATACGAAAGATAAAAACAAGAAAAACAGCACAGACACATACAAAAGTTATTATAGATTATTTAATCGTTTGAATGCGTCAGAAAGGTTTGATCGATCGCTGAGAACAATTTGTAATGTACTGTGCGTCAAAATAGTTAATATTCAACCCACTTACGCAAAAAGCAACAATCAGAAATGGAATGTGTTTGAAACTTGAGTGGCGTTATGCTGACTTCCTCAGCATTTGATCGTACTCTTTGCGCAAAGAGCCTTTAAAAAGGGAATGCAGCACGCATAGAAAATTGAGATGCATGAAATGTAATATATTTTATTCATTAAGAGATTCGTGCACGGATATAAGCTAATATCTATGATAACTAAATAAGTTTTGAAGGATGACGCATGTCGCACGACACCAATTTAAGTTATTTACACTCGATCTAAACAATTGCTTCTTATACTAGTGTTATTATTTTTTTATTATTGTCCAATCCTCCATCTAATTAGTTTGAAGCATAATTGTAATCACATCATGTACATATTTATATATTTATTGCTTGTTATAAATATCAGAACACGTTCACTATGAGTCTCAATCACTGCTAGACCAACTAATCGGAAGCACAAGGCACGCGATGCCGGCCAGTTATGAAAAGTGCATTTGGCGGTGATTTACGGCGGGTGAAACGATAGTGCAGATGGCGGATATTTTTGAACGTATGGTGTAATTAATGCGCGGAGTATTATACAATCGGCAAATGATGTATTAACATTTTCACTATGGATAGTTAAGGATCTACTTATTTATATATTTAGTGTAATAAAATGTGTTAGTAAATCATTGCAAACTGCGTGGACTCGAAGTCGCGGGATCCGATGTGATTGAAAAATCGTTTGATGCCGTAGTCATCTGTAACTCTTTCGAACACTATGCGAAACAAGACAACAATTGTTATGTTTCAAAGACAGTTAAGAATCTAAGTGCTAGACTTTTGATCGCAATCTAGTTTAGATAAAAACGAGTATCCTATCAGCCACTGCAGTTTTCCTGCCGAAAGCTTGCTTAATGTTTAACAACGCATGCTGACGCAACCCATCTTTGTGTCTAAATATTTGTCCCACAATATGCAAATAGAACATATTACATGTCGCAATATTATGATGGACAGCCTCTTTCGTTTCATGAAATACATATTTTTGCTGGTTCGACTATGTGTTCTTCGATTAGTACTGTATTTTCGTATTTATACATTTTATTTAAGACGACAGTTGCTAACGTCCGCCCGGACTTATAATAGAACATAACTATCTAAAATTGCTTCAAATATATGTATTGCCATTACACAATGATAAAGGAAGCGTGGCCCCTTAGTGGATATGATGCAACTATGAAGCATATGTTGTGTAACCAAGCGAAAGTGTAAACTGGTAACTTTAAGTCTTTTATCGACACAAAAAGAATTGCTCTTCAATCTTATCAATTATAATGGAATAATCTACTCTAGCGTGTATGCTGTACTCGGTAGACGTTTATATTTATGTAATTTATTTGGTATTTAAAAAAACACAGTTGCGAGACAAACTACTAGTAAAGAGGAACACGAATTCTACATTAGACGCGCGTTGATTCACAGTTGTACCCAAATGCCTAACGTAGAAATAACTAGCTTCGATTGCAATATGTAGTCAGTCGCCTTTGTTCGATAACAAAGTTACAAACGCTAACCAGAGACGCGCTTTGCAATTTGATTAGGATTTAAATTGTGATATGTACTGCAACAATTCGGTACTATGCGATAAATGAGCTGAAAGTGCTCACATCCTATTGAAGAGCGCTTCTGGTGCTTTTCACAAAGGATATGATTGAGAATGAAGTAAAGCAAGATGAATTATATTTTTAGCTGAATGCTTTTTGGACGAGCGACTTTAAAGCGACAAGAGTTACTTGAGAACATAGCAAGATGCAATTAGGTTGATGTATATTGGCTCATTATTTCTCGATAATGCACAGCACAATATCCATAAAATATTTTCCGTCTGTCTATGTATATATTAATATATTATTAATGATTATATATGAAATCAACAAATATAAGTGATTAAACAATATTTCTCTTCATCGTGGATATTAATGCATGTTGAGTAAGAGTATGTAAGAGTTAATAAGCGGGTATAACTCATATATAGATGATTCAAAACGACATACTTTGTGCAAAAAATGTAATCGCGGCACGCGGAAGTAAAAGCCACTGTGGTAGGAAAACAATACTCTGTTTATTTTGAATCATGTTCAGCTCATGTTCATTTGAAAGTCGCATCTTAGTTTATCAAATTTATTTCAGACGAATGTTAACAACACAGTATTAATTATTCCAGACATTTAATTGTTTGAAACGTGTACAATTTTTGCTACATCGATAATTTCATACTTCTTTCTTTTGTTCACTTCGGATTTTTCACTCGGCATCGTTCTTCTCGTTTTGGAACATTGCGTGGCAAATAGTGAACCAATGGTAGGTTTTAAACGTAAGTACGATGATGCGCTCAAATATGTTGTCTTCTCGATTGTCTCCCAGCATCAACGTTGAGTATATTTTCGTAATATCGTAAATAACATTCAAAGCATTTGCGAACAGCCAGCACGTGAGAAATGCATCGTTTTCCTGTGAACAATGATACGGCATTTGTAAAAATAAAGTGGACCTTTATCATATTTACGTATATATCGCCATTGGGAGTATTCATTAGATTTAGGACCAGAATGTCAAGGAGAGGCAATAGAATGCCAATCATTTTGAGCTTTACTGGAAGAGTTAGCAATCAAGAAGTACGATGCAAATAAAAATAAATAATAAGAAGAAAATACAATATATACAATAATTGTCAGTACAAATGAAACGATTTATTTCACGGATTTCAAATCATGGTGACTAATTAACGACATGCACCAGTCATATTAAGTGACGCGCAAAATATGGCTAACCAATTATAAATCATAAACATGCTGATTAGGAAGTGTTTGGGTTTCGAAATACATGGATCATTGTGGATGATGCCGAAGATCGTTGAACAAAACTCGAAGATTAAGTATGCTGCATCGAAAACTAACCAGGGTACCAAAAATACTTCACTTCCCTGTGGGACAATTAAATTGGGATAGCATACGTACATGTCTTATAGATTTGGGCTTACAATGAGAGACCCGAAGATCAACAGAAGATAATATTCAAACGTGAATGCGGTGGCTGCTAGTTTAAGGTCTCGATATTGATGATTGTTCAGAGTAATCCAAATGTACTTTCGTACACGATGCAAGTGACATGGCAAATTGCAACCCATATCAATAATTCTTCTTAGATCATTTGCACACATTACCTTAAGATGAAAATTAAGTTTGGTATCATATCTTTGAGGTGTAAGAAATAAATACAGTAAGAAGTTAATTAATGAGAATGGAAGCAACTTATTTAATATTAAGAATATTAAAATTAAATGTAACAAGTAGGCAAATGTTGCTATAATTTAAGGTTTTAACCAGTCTTAGTTAGCCAACTATTTCTCGCCTTAATTTATTCAAAGTCAATTTTCTTTCAAAAATTCAATACCAAAATTTTCACTCGTTTTAAAACGCGGCACAGAGCAGTAAGTAAGACATTGGACGCTAGTTTGAATTCTCCGTTGACTGCCCTATACCGAGTTTTCTCAGATATCGGTTTTCCTCGGCATATGTAGACAAATGCTAGGACAGATACACCCTTACCAATCTCTGATCTAAGCATCTTCCTACAAACCCCTACTGCACTCCCATTAGGCCTGAATGGCTTGATAAGGTTGACTCTTTTAATTTTAAATGGGAAAAACCATATCATTTTTATTATTATCAAGGAATTCAGTTTTGTACCTCGGGAAGGTACCATCATGATCATCTCGAGGCTCGAGGTACCAAATTGAACTTCCCATTTTCGAAAAGGCATTTCTACATTTGTACCACATTTACTTACTGCTCCAATTATTCCAAGGATAATAGCATAACCTTCCGAGTAAGCTAAAATTCCCGCCTGGCAAAAATCTGTAATGAACGTAGAAAGCTCATGGTCACACGTACAGTGATACCAATTGTAGCGCATAGTCCGTCGGAAAGACATGACTGCAGTAGATGGTGCACCTAATAATACAACATCTTTCACTTGTCCTGTCGAAACTGAAACAAAAACGAATTGTCAGTTGCATGTCCACCAATTCAGACTGTCACGATTTTTTGTCGGTCTCCGATCGTGAATAATCCTCCGCCGCCTCAAGATGAGCACAGTGAGTTGCATCTTGCCCAATGCTGCGGGCGAAGACGCTGATGTTCGATTACTTGTTCCAATCAGAGATAACATGCGCGGAGCCACAAAATTCATGTGGGTTTTTGGTTCTTTATTGATGGCAATGAGCGTTCAAATGAACGACCAGCATACAGGTATTTTATTACCCCACGATCGATAAGGTTCTAGATTAATTGGCTTACCTTATAATTTTGTAATTTGGCACATCAGTAAGGTAACGTTTAGGATTGACTGACATTCAAGGACGTATTGATTTCGATTCTCAGGTTTGGTTATTACTATTCCTGTCGTGAATATCTTAATGTCGCTGGTGTCTAGCCTTTTGCTTATGAAAGGACTCCGACGTGTATGTATGTAATTATTTGTTAATTGTCTTCAATTAAAAATATATTTAATTATCTAGTGTTGTTGGATTCTATTGGTACCATGGATAGTCCTCTCAGCGTACCAACTCTATGACATGCAATTCCCGTATGCAGTGAAGCTCTTCAATGCACTTATGCGCAGAAATATGAATCGTTTTTTCTGGTCCATGTTTATCTGCTATCTGGCCACGATGGTATTACGATTGCAACTTATCAGCAAGATGATTGTACTGTGCATTAATCAGTGGTACTGCAAGAAACTTCTTAGAGAACTGCTGTATGTTTATCGTAGATAAAGGACTGAAGAAAACCCAGTCAACATCTCAAATTCATGTCATGCTCTTACTAATTGCCATGTTCTTGGCAAGTTAATAAACTCTATATGCAATTTTTTCATTATGTAGAGGGTACCACATTATACATCATATTAATGTGTAAATTCAAATGTCAAAAATTTGTTGGTTTTGAAACAAATTTATTTTTGGTTTGCTTTTATTTAATTGCACTAAAACAATTACCAACGTTAATAATAGTTGGTGAATCAGTATTGTGCGGTACTATGGTTAATATGGTTCTCAACAAGCGAATCAACAAGGTTCTGAAAAAACACCATTTGTACCAAATTTGGAATATCTGCTTTTTGTAAAGATTTAAGTTTCAGAAACACACATTACAAATTCTGCCAAATATGTTTCTAGTTGCAAGTATGTAACAGAAATATAAAATCTCAGCTTTAAAATGATAATAATCTCTGCAATGGTAATGGAATATCCAATCTAAAGCAATTTTAATATAGACGAATGTATTTCAATTTATAATGTCGATCAACAACCGTAAAGGAAATCAATAATTCTGCGCATAAAATTAGCAAAATTCTTAATATTACAAATTTCATAATTTCCATCTCACAATGTCAAGGCTTGGCAGATGCATCGCTTGTACACCCGAGTCTTCTGGGGTTGTACAAGTGCCTATAAATAAACGCGCCCAAATCATCCGTTGGAGGGAAAAGGATTGGAAATACTTCTAATGAAAATACATCGCCAAACATGCCGTAATTGATAAGTTATTAAAATATTGCCGTTTGATTGATTGTTATATGTATTCAAAAATAGTTTCGTTTTACAATTTGCCATTCTATTTTCTACAAAATCTACTATCATCCCAGGTCTGTGCTGAATAATGTTGCCATTTGATAAATCGGAAATACATTATATTGCGGATACAAGTCAATGTTCTATATAGGCATTAGTCATTCACAACAGATGAGCAAGATTTCGATAGCAGCATGTTTTACATTTCATTTCAATAGAAAAATTAATGTTTATAAATTACATTATACGTATTCTATATATTCCTTATATCCAATTGTCACAGCACTGGCTATTTAAACTAATGGACGAGTATAATTAGTTAATACTGGAACATGTTGTCACATGTTGTGACAATAAGTTGATTTGACTCTATGTCATTATTCCTCCGCTGCGAACGCTTCCATCATAAAGTGTGCCACATCCCTGTGTTCACAAAAACATAATTAGTAACAGACAATGGATCTTACTGTTGTGTTTATGGCGGGGAGTGGTAGTTTTGGCATGGGTGTTGTAATGTTCACAAAGTAACAACCAATAATCTGAAGATCAAGATTTTAGACTGTCTGAGTTGGTGTATTTGTTTGCTTTAGTATTGGTATTTTTCCATGAAATAGTGATGTAAAAGTTATTCGGAATAGAACCCTGAGAAGGACTACTCTGCCCCGTACAAGTGGTACCTATTGAAAATTGAGAACAAAAGGACTGTTCTGCATAAAGATAGATATTCGGTCTATATTACTGTCGGCCTGGTATGTCATGGAATAGATCAGGGCGACTAGAGTGGGGCACAATTCTGTGCCTGATTGATGCCGGTGTGTTCTTGCGGTGTATAGAAACCCTCCAATAAATACAAAATAATAAGGTTGATATTAGCAAACCTGTCCATCCCGTTTTCTTCATTATCATCACTATCATTATCATAATCTGCTTCCATTTCCTCGTCTGGTTCTTCCTCTTCTTCGCCGACTTCTTCTTCATCATCGCTGAGTTCGCCTTCCTCTTTTTCGCTGAGTTCTCCTTCCTCTCTCTCGCTAAGGTCTTCTTTTTCCTCGTTAAGTTCTCCTTGTTCTTCTTCCTCCTCATTTTCTTGTTCTACCTCTTCCTCTTCATTCACTAGGTGGCTTACTGCTTGAAAGTAGGTGACATGATGGATGTACTCAGAGGAAGTGTGTACCCTTGGATCTTCTTGCGGGTAGAATTGTTGCATCTGGTTCGAAACCACCGTTGTAGCAACCTTTTCAGATTCTTCCAAATTATCTGAATCTGGCGAAATGTATGCAGTTGTGTCCTCAGTTGAGTATGAATATTCATTGATAATATATTCACTATGACCATTAAGGCTATCGTAGAATGTTTCTTCGTCCTCATTTTCACTACGATCATTATCAGATTCTGTGTCCACACTCACTTCGGTAGGGGCATCAAAATTGGACATTTCGGAGTCGATGTTAACGATTCCATTTTTTTCCATTTCTACATTGCCCAACATTCTCTCAGCAAGTTGAAATAGTTCCCCACCTTCGCTATCCGAATATTCTTCATCAGATTCCGTAGCCCCACTCACTTCGGAAGGGTCCGGCATGTCCACATTGCCGAACACACTTTCATCAACTTCACTTGTATGTATCTCCTTCAATAAAATGCAAGTCTTTCAAAAATGTCAACTAAGTAATTTATTTGGTTTGGACTTACATCATCAACCGGCGGAAACGGAGAATGATCCATATTAATAAATACTTATCGCAAACGTAAACGCAATAGTTCGATTCTAAAGTTTTAATTAGTGGTAATCTAGTAATAATGGTAATGATGTTAGAAGCACTGTAACACTGTAAGGTTATTCTACCACGTTTCAACGCAGCGCCATCGCAGTTGCTGACATTTCATTTGACATTTTGATAGGCGCAAACAGGGGATCCCAGCATCCTGTGGAAACAAAAACACCAACACAATGGACAACCAAATGGCAGTAACCAAGACGGCGCTATTTGCAATAAAAATAAAATAACTATCATGATGTAAGCTACTGCATACTATTGTCAGGTATAATGTTCCATGCAACGATACACATCGGCGGATTTGGTTCAAGTTTAGGATTAGTTAAGTTGGTTATTAAACGCCGGCGGACGAAATAAATAAAATGCAAAAAAATTAATTAAAATTTATATGCTAATAATTTAATAAAAGTGAAATCGGAGGATGACAGCCGACATTGGCAATGATAATATTGTTCTTATCATCGCTAATGTCGGATTTCCAACAACTCGTACCTAGAAGATAACGATGTTTTCAAAGTGGAAAATTATTTCACTGAGGAAAGCCAATTGGAAGGAGGAAGAGGTGGAAGAAGCGGAGGGGGTAGACAACAACGGGGTAGAAGAAAATTATAATTGGATAGAGGGTATCTGAAGAAGAGGACAATTGAAAAAAAAGGTTTGCACATATGGGCATTATTATTGGGCATTAATAACAGGGGGTAGAGGGTACAGGCCATTACTAGCATATCTATTAGAGAATATACTGGTGTATTAGATGTATTGCTAGAGAATTCTTTCTGAGTGATACCAAGCATACCAAGAGTCTAAAGTAGGCTGAAGTTCCATGCGGAAGAGGTTAAACCCTCACAACAAAAAATGGTAGACCAAGACTGGAACGGGAGCTGTAAGAAGAGTACCGGTCGAGGTGTCCGAAGGTGCTTAGTTTACATTATTGAATTATTTCTTGCCAATATATCTTCTGTTTTTTCTATTCACGTAAATGGTTGTTTGTTTTATGTTTACAGAAAAAATATAACATTGTTTGCCGCGAGCAAACGATAAAGTAATAAAGTAATCCGGTGATGCCTATCTAGAGTGCCCATGTTCAATTCTTTATTGCAATTCATGATTCACAGTCCAGCAGAAATAAGAGCAATTTATGACTTAATAGGTGAGTGGTTACTGTAAGTGGGTGAGTTCTAATGGCAAACAGCCGTGTGGTGGCGATTACGGTGGACTAATGGCGTCTTCTTCAATGCTGACTCTGGTGGATCTTTACGACTGGGTTGCTGTAGCTGGCTGTGAATGACTCGCTATGACTCTCTACTACTGACTGCCTTCTCTTTTCTCTTGTCGCGCTATTTAAAGCCCTTGGAATGCTCTTGCTGGGATTTTGGGGGCTACGATTGGCGGGTGGAAGATTGTGTTAGATTTTTCGAGAGGTCAAGCTAAGAACGTGCAGGTACCGGGTCATGACGGGCTGCTTAACGCTTTCTCGGGTTTTGTTGAGGGAGATCGAGGTTTATTGGGTATGGAACGTATAGGTACCCGAGGATATTGGTTTATGGCAGGGTGCTGAAAGGTTTCTTGGAAAGTCGGATTTGATAAAGCGTAGAATATTGATTAATTGCGGAATGTTGGATAAACTGAGGGATTTCGAGAAATCCCTACACAAACTTCTTTGTATTTATTATTCCTGAATTCGATTGACCCTCTCTTGGAGAGCTTTTTCATGTTTAAACACCCTTGAATTTTTTACATATTCATATCTGTTGTTATATAAACAACATATTCGTTTAATAATTTAGCGTTTGGATTTGTTTGGTAAAGTTTGTTATTGCGAGTTTTCCGAAATATCATTTTGTAGTGCTTTTGATGCTGCGTATGTAATATTACTGCAAATGCCTACGATCTAATAGACCTTTAGCTGAGCCATGTTAATTTAATCTGAACTTTGGTTATGTAACAATTGCATGGATATGCTACAGTTACCAAGTTGCGCAATAATTAATATTTACTGCAATTTGTTTGAGAGCTATAGAATAGGTTTTTGCCTTGTCGGGTGTATCCTAACCATTTTTAATAAGACTGCTAAATTTGTCTTCAGTTCTTCGCCCAGCAGCAAACCTACAACCGAGAAAGTTTGGTGTAGTGAAGCTAAAAGCTCGGAAGTAAGAATAAATTAATTGCCAATTGAAAGATACTGGCAAGGAAAAAAATCTCCTACCCTCGTTCCTTCCTAGAAAATTGCAGTGGCTTCTAATTAAAATGTGTTTGCGTCCACTAATATTTCATTCGTTTTCGTGTTAAGCTATTTACATTCAAATTCCAAATTTCACTCTTGGTGCTCTTGAAACTACTTTGCTAGTTTTGTAAACATGATCGGATTTCTAAATAAAGCAATACAGTAGAATTCACCCCAATTCCAGTAAAATGAAGGTTACGGAAGAAACTGAGGAACAAGTCGTAGAGTTTATGCTGAAGGTTATGATAAAAATCTTTTTCTCATCTTTGAAAATTGGTTATCTCATCTTCAAGGACTAGTTTTTGTAAGAATCAGATTGGTAAAAATCGTAGCGACCATATTGAAGAAGTTATTTCAGTAATTATGAAATAGGTACCTACAAAACAAATAGGTTGCTATTTACTTGTGTTGTTTTGGATCATCAGAATTGTTTCTTGGTGCTCAAAATTAATTCTATGCACATACCTAAAATTCAGGGTAAAATAAGGCTTTATTGTGGGTATAGATGAATTGTCCATATAATAAGTATAATAGTTGTATCGTAAGTAAATATGTTCATAAAATTGGAAGCCACCAAATATCCAGACCGACAAAATTGCTCTTTTCGCATACATCTTTGACATGTACTATATTATTAATTTGCATAATGCATTTTTAAAGGGTACGTTTTTTAGATGCTTAGAATTAAATCAATGGAATTACATTATCTCTGACTTATGATGGTCAGGAAATTCAACAGGTTAAAAATGTAAAAAAATATAGGATAAATATAAAACAAGTGGAAAATGGGCTTCGTAGATTATCTATCTAAAATATCAGGAATTAATTTGTTTTATATAGTAGTATACAATATATATGGTAGTATACAAAGTATTACTTGTAAATTGATATCAGTCAATTCAACAATATATATATATATATAAAAGAACGCAATATGTGCAATTTTAT
Source organism: Ecitoglossa quadriceps (assembly GCA_027574925.1). Classification (NCBI taxonomy): domain Eukaryota; kingdom Metazoa; phylum Arthropoda; class Insecta; order Coleoptera; family Staphylinidae; genus Ecitoglossa; species Ecitoglossa quadriceps. The sequence continues at coordinate 154,163 of JAODGC010048276.1, read as the reverse complement.
ATGTAAAATATAAAAATGTTCACTGTCAGAAACGAGATTCTGGAACAAAAATTTAAGGAAAATGTAACTATTTCTGGGCCAAGTAAAGATAGTTCTGAAAGAAATATATAATTGATATCACTGTAAGTAAATAAAATCTTGCCTGGATTATTATGAACCCATAGAATAATTGGGCCAAAGTAACTTTAAGCATTATAACGACGAAATCTCCGATATACTGCCTCAAGTCCATCGCTCACATCATAGCAAATAAAGTCAAATGAGTCTATTACTAACATTACTTCTGTTTGCAACGAGTATGTGCTGAGTCTCCAGTCAAAGTCACCAATGTTTTCCGCATTTTGTATTTGTTCATACAAATGTTCGATATTTTCAAATGTGAAAAAATCTAGATCGGTAAAATAATAATAGCCCTTAATTTTTTCCCTCTGAACGTTGGTGATGTTTGGATTAAGTTTCTGCAGTTCAAACAAGGTGGGTGGTTGGCACTTCTTATAATGCAGAAGGGTATAGTATAGCGCAGTGGGGGCAATAACATCCAGTTCTTCCTGCGTTGTGACCTGTGGCAAGAGAAAATCGAACACCCTGGTTGAGGTATACCAACTATTCCAGTCTTCCATCACGGCGGAAAAGAGTTTTTCAAAATATTTCTTTCTGAACTGGTAAAACAAACAAATTATACAAAAAAAATGTTGGAGAAAAAATGTACAAACTCACATCGTATAAACAATCGGTGCACATGCAGAAATCATTGTAGCGAACTCGGGAATTGCACTCCATACAGATAATTCCTTCACCTAGTACGGCAAAATCAAACTCTTCTCGCAATGCCATGTTGAATTAATATATAGACTAACTAAACAATAAGAGAAAATGTAACATCTTTAAATATTTATATTTTAAATAGGCAATTTGCGCTTCAAATGATTGAAATGTCATCGAGCAAATAAAAGATTAGCAGTAAAGTATACTTAGTAGTAAAGTTTGATAAATTAGATAAATCGATCCTTACTAATGAAGTATTAGAATTGTTCTAAAACACAACCTATGATTGTTAATAGTTACAATTGTTGTTTCTATCATTTGCGACAATTTATTGTGTACTCTTTTGGGGAAACTGGGAAATGTCATTATTGGAAAAGAGAATAAAAAATATGGCTTCATATATATTTTCATTTAATTAACAATGGAATAAAATGACAGCTAACAATATAGGAGAGTTTTCCAAGAGCTGATTGCGCATATTGCAAAAATTATGTCACTAAAATACAAATAAAATAATTAAATGTTTACCTGAGAAGAGCTCGATCGACAACCATTAAAGTATATGCTGAAAATAATGTACTTTAAAAATATTTAATTCACTGATTGCATGATAAATGTAGAAAATGTTTACTCAATTCGCAAGTAATGAGCAATGCCAGCAATGAAATGAGGGTGTATATATGTAAGCATGGGGCAAATAAATATTATAACAGTTATCAAAATATAACACACCTGCACGTTCAGAGGAGGCTGCCTGTAAAATATATACACAATTAGGCTTTAAAATGCTTTCAGCAATCAAAAAAATGCGTTCCGCTCGTGTTTGGGGTATTACTTTTGACAAGAGTCTGTTAAAAATCTGACAAACACATCTACAAGCGTTATGTCCTAACATCTAACATAGAATTGTATAATAAATTTGATGATATTTATGACAACAATGCCAACAATATGACCTGAAAAATAGCAGTGTGGAGCACACGTGACAGATTTATTAAGCGCGGGGATCCAACCATAGACTGATCTCCATGATGTTGAGGAGTAAAAAGATATGCGACAAAAAGCATTTTTGGACTATTGTTGTCCATGTGGTTCAGAGCGGGGTTAAGGACTTTAATCGATAAAAATACTTACTGTATTACCTAAAGAAATGTGTATTCTGAAAAGGTGCTGTAAAGACTGTTGCCGATGCAGGGAGATCCACCCGCGCATCAACAAGCTTCTAGAAACACCACCAACGTACCAAACGTACCAATAGATTTGTTGCCGACATGCAATATAAATATATTGGGCCCTTAAACCCAGCATGTCTCGGCGCTGCTTCGCCATACCATAGCACAACAGATTTAAGTTGGGCCTTCTGCGAGGGTCGTAATTAGTCACAGATACCTCACGTGTTTGGGTCACGTACTTGCCACCCCACTTGATCAGCTCAGTCCCTATATAACCCATAACCTTCCCTCAACAAGTCAGTTACCCCTATACCACAGGTTGGACTCAACCGCTTACTGCACACATCATCCATTGTTTCCTTCATATACACTTATGGAGGTGGGCCTATATAGAGTTAGAGGAGAAATCAAGTTGTACAAAGTTGAGCGTGTAAGGGGTGGGTCACGGTGGTGACTGGGTGAGTTTGGCGGCGAACGGCTGTGTGGTGGCGTCCACGGCGAATCACTGCGTGCTGCGGTGCTGTGGATCTCCTTGGGGTGACGGTGGATGACCAAAACCAACTGCTAGACTCGCCGCTGTAGATGACCAGGATCAATTTGCTGTGGCGGACTCCCGAGGTTGACTCCCCTTCCTGAAGAAAGATTCTGCCTTTTTAAAGGAACGCGGCGCTTGTGCGCTCGGCACGTGCGTGCGTTCCTGCAACGTGGTGCTGACGCTGCATCCGTGTCGAGTGAATGTAGGGACTCATGAGAACCCCTACAAAGTAAATAAATCAAGAATCGATCTAAATATGAACCATTAAATCAATTTGCATATAAATGGTTCAATTTAGATTTGTAGTTACCTTTTCAAACCCAGGGAAGTATAAGGTTGGTTGTCTTAACTACTTAATTTCAAAAAAAATATTATATATGGTTTAATATACTATTTTATATATGTGATGTTGTTCCACTAAATGCTTTGGGATATCTGTAGAGTATGAATAAAGCTGAGGGGGAAATAGGATTTGGGTGTAAGTAGAACATTGAGACAGGTGTGAGATTGTCACTTAGTGGATCTAGTGATCCAAACATGCCGCATGGACCAAGTATGAGCTATCCCCCCATGTCATAGATGCCTAATATGTACGGCTACATAGTTTATGACTAGACAGTCATCATCATTATCGTGGACTACTCTGTCCATAGCCATAGCAGCATCTAAGCGGTGGTATCTGTTACAAGAAACACAGGCGTACAACGCATTGATCCAGAGACAAAGCGGGTCGATGAATTTAAATGCTCTTCGGAGAGAACACCCCGATTCGATGAAGGTAGAGTCCAGGAGAGCACAGTAACTGGAACAGCAGGAATGATTTATGGTGGCCACGTCAAGCATCAAGGGACCGCCAGGGCATCATTCTTCTTGAATAAAATTTTTGAAGATATTATGTTGTATGCAAATAATTTGGCGGGTTAATATTTATGTGTACTGTTTATCTCTTACGAAGTAGTAAGTAATCAAATAAATAATTATTTATTGTAGAAATATTAATACTACTGTAGTCTATCTTTTCTTCTACTCCCTATGTCTATATTTCTCACTCTTACAGCCTCTTTCTCTTGCTACACTAACTCACTCCTCTCCATGCGCTGTTAACCTGTACACACTCTCTCTCTCCCGCGACCGCACACTCTTGCCCCGCGGCTCCGACTGACGTTCTTTCTTGTTCACACTGCCAGTCTCGCCATTCCGCACGCTCTCTCTTTATTACTAGACAAACTAACCATACAAACATAAACTAAGCATAAGATACATATAAAATCGTCTACACTACCAAAAATTCTTAATACTTTCACGCCAAAAACATTTCATTTATAATTTTAACATATCATTTAACAAAAATGATAGTGGAAATGCATGTGGGATGTTCATACGTGGGTATAGCGCCGACGCAGCGTTTTCCACATGCTATGACGCGGCAGCGTATTTCCTGCCGATGATAGACCTAATTCTTTTACCTCGGCAGGAGACTTTAGCGTGGCGCATTCAGATTTTGGAAAGTAGAAACTTGACTCTTTTGCGCCAGATGATACAAGTGTGATATCACCACTGGAGCCGCCAACAGTAATGCGTGTATGCACTGCAGCTACTGGACACGATCCTGCAGTATAATTCGAAGTACAATCATATATACTAGATTTGTTTCAAATTGGATTACCAATTCGGGGGGATGTCATATGTAGATTTCTTGATTGGGAGTTCATTTTTTCGAAAAAAAGCTCGGCGACAAGCTGAAAGTTTCAACAACTAGATTTACATTCACTAAGCCTACGAAAAACCAAAATTAAATTTTAATCCCAGCTATAATCCCTAATAAAAAATATAGATTTTTAAATATTTGGCCAGTACAGTTGTAATTTCATATAACTTTTTTACCAACATCCCAAAAATTTCCAGCAAGGCGTTCGCATACGCCATTGCTCAAACAAAGTGTGCAGACAATGAGTTGATAGGATGAGATTTTTTACCGTCAAATGGTGCAGTCCATTACTACTTGCCTTAAAAGAATCCCTTAATAGAATAAATGTTTTAAATATAGTTTAAACTTTAGAAAATATAAAACACTGTCATAACCAAAATTTTTAATGTTCATTCATATTGTCCTAAAAAATTACCTATGCTTGAAAGAGTACTTTCAATTTGCGATAAAAAAAAGGCTATAATCCCAGAAGTCTACTGGAATCGCTTTGCCAAGTTTCGTTACAATCCGTTGTATGCTTCAGGCGTCCATAAATGATATAGATACACATCCATATTTAAAATTATAAAGTTGGGCAAAAAATGGAAATGAGTATTTTGAAAACAGTTCATGACTTCATGCATGAATTAGTATATATTATTTTTCCATTCGTATTACATCGCATGCATTATAAACTCCCCAACAACCTAATCGAAGTTTTATATCCGCTTGTCTATGACGATTATATACTTACTTGCATATAAAAATCAGGATTTTTTCACCTTATCAAGTTTATTTACAAATAGGTACTTTAGAATGACGCAAAACAAGATAAATTTACCATGGACAGTTGTGCCCACCAACTGTGTTGACAAAAGGTATTTGCTTCAGTATCGCGACTATTGGTTTTCAAAAACGAAGAAATAAATTCATTTAATACGTTGCTGGTACCCTAATTAGTTCTCGCATGATCGTTGCTTTCGCACCGCCTGCACACACTTCGCCATTGTAGGGCTCGCCCTGCTAATGGAGTCGGTCATGTAGAAGTCCTCAAGATTTTTCAACTTAATATCCAAAGGTTCACTGTCAATGTTTATTGTAGCTGCCTGTAAAACGTGTAAAAAGCAAATTTAAAGACGAAGCATACAACTCAAAACCAACTTGATCATACTGCATTACCTTGGATAATTCAACAGCTTCGCGTATGAAATTGTTAGATTCGACCTGACCATAGCGTGTCAAATGTGGTGCAACCTCCTCGAGGCGGCTACGAATCTGGTCCAGATTGTCATATGGTAGCCTGATATCAACAATCTCAGAAAGTGCACGAATGATCTTCCAGTCTTCGCGAGCTTGGCCAGGTGGTGTGACAGCTACAAGAGTTTGTTGAGCGCGGCCCTCCGTGTTCACGTAAGTTGCCTGCTTTTCAGTGTAAGCCGCGCCTGGGAGGATTGCGTCGGCCATTGCAGCACCGGCGTCACCGTGATGACCTTGATATACAATAAAGCAATCTTTTCCGACATCCTCGCGAGTAACAGTGCACTCATCAGCGCCCAACAAGAACAGAACTTTCATGCTGTTGGACTCCATAATTTTGCCTACACCAGGATTGTAGCCAAGATCCAAAGCAGCCACCTTGAAGTTTATGAAACAGTATTGTTAGAAGTATTGACAAATACGTCTAGAATGCAATAATCACTGTACCTGACTGGCAACCTTTTGTAGAACATTCATTACACGCCAATTTGCGTCCTGCATATTTCCTTGCAGCTGAGAAGACAACCCCTGGACAGCAGCCAGAACACCAGCGCCATCCCCACGTTCAAAAACATCAGCACCGACGATTATTAAAGGCTTCTTTGCCGCCTTTAATTTTTTTGCAATAGGGTGTGAATCGTTAGCGATGTCCTTGATTACAGATGGACTTTCGCCCAAATGTTCGTATTCGTAGCGCATGTCGACTTTCGGTCCAATAACGGCAATCTAACGTGCAATACAACATTAATTGTTTACTAAATAACATGTAAAAAACAGCTAAGTTTGTTATATTACATACATCAGCTTCATTGTGAATGTATGATTTACGTATTCTTGAGTTCAATGTTGGTGCCTCCAGCCTGGGATTAGTACCAATAAGCAGAATAAAATCAGCTTCCTCCACTGGAGCGATTTTATTGTTTAATAGATAGCTCGATCTAAAATCGGTACCACTAGCGTCCATTGGAAAGACATGTTCAGTGCAACATAGCTCAGAACCTAGACGATTTGCCAAGTCTTTAATTGCAATTAATGACTCTGCATCTGCTAATCCTCCAGCCAAGACAGCAATATCGCCCTTGGCATTCTTCATAACTTTAGCCACGCTTAACAGAACATGCTCCCAGTCGCATGGTTGCAATTCACCCCCACATTTCAACATCGGTGTTACCAACCTTTGTCGTTTCAAGCCGTCATAAGCGAAGCGGGACTTATCGCCCAGCCATTCCTCATTAATCTCCTCATTAATTTTGGGCATAATACGCATTACTTCACCCGTGCGAGTGGAAACAACAATGTTGGAGCCAACAGCATCCAGGACATCAACGGAGTGTACTTTACGGATCTCCCAAGGACGTGCGGTGAAGCTGTAGGGCTTTGAGGTGAGTGCACCCACAGGACATAAATCGATGACATTACCAGACATCTCGCTCATGAAGAACTTTTCAACGTATGTGCCTACTTGCATATCAGATCCACGCCCAGTTGTGCCCAAATCATCGATACCAGCAATCTCTGACGCAAAACGAATGCACCGCGTGCAGTGTATGCATCTAGTCATAATAGTCTTGATGAGAGGACCAATATCTTTATCTTCAACAGCGCGTTTACCAGAGAAATCGTTATCAGTAAAACGGGATCTATCAGAACCAAAAGCCATTGACTGGTCCTGTAGGTCACATTCCCCACCTTGATCACAAATTGGGCAATCCAATGGATGATTTACCAGCAGGAATTCCATAACACCTTCGCGTGCGCGGCGTGTCATCTCAGAATCAGTCTTGATCCTCCACCCTTTCATTACAGGCATAGCACATGCAGCAACTGGCTTTGGTGACTTCTCAACTTCAACCAAACACATTCTGCAGTTACCAGCTACTGCCAAACGCTCATGATAGCAGAATCGCGGAATTTCAACGCCAGCTAATGCAGCTGCTTGCAAGACAGTAGTTCCAGGCTCAACCATCACAGGTTGATCATCAATAAAGACCTCAATCTTCTCTGGTGCTTTAGCAACAGTGCCACTGGCCCGCGCTGCTGCACTTAGATGTGTGGGGCTGAGCTTCGCCCCTGAAAGGAGTTTAGTAACGCTCGAACGCAGCATGGCTAAAAAAAATAAGCGGACAATTGATGCAAACGATTGCGGATAATAATTACATAATTATTTTTGTTCCTCTAACCTCACCTTCGAGTGCGCAGAGACGGCTGCACAGATCAACACAGATGTCCTAGGTCGATGGCAAAAGCACGTGCTGGAAATTAGTTGTAACCTCGGCGGATTTGTTTACACTTCGATTATGCAGCTGGGATTTATCAGTGATTACTCTATTTGCGCGTTTTATTATTTCTGCAGCTCATTTTTTGACCGACGTTGTTCGTTGATTGATGGATCGCCAGTCCGTAAGGTCGGTTATGTTGGCAACCAGCAATGCCAGTATGGCACGCGCGGTGCCGACACACGCAACACGAATTTAAAACTGTGAAACAGCTATATTTACTAAAATCAATGCAAAACATTGCCGTTTAGATAATGAAAACTGATTATGTATTTAAAATATTAAAAAAGGTCCCTTTCTCAAAACAATAAATGTATATCAACTAATATGCAAAATAAAAATAATGCACTGTAAGTATTTACGTTATCTGTGTTGCCAGTTATGTCAGCACTTAAACTTTAAGGTAAATCCTGTTAAAGCAAACTTATTGTAAATATTATTGCCATAAATAGCAACTTATAGTGAACAACATTATGGTTGAAATTATAAACATTCTTGTTTATTACGAGATTGTATCTATACCCGATCGAATGTATGTTGTAAACATAACTTACGCACATGCAGCAATTGTAATGCAGCTTCTCCACTACTTCGACTAACTCGATTGAGTGCTGCAATAACCAAAATTGCTAATATTCTTGTCGAGATATTCAATGCATTCTTGAATCTCTCATGGAGAATAAATTGTTTTATTTTTAACAATACCAATGACAAATGGACATGTGTGTAAATGATAATAGAAAGATGTCACCGAATTTAAAGTGATGTATTCGCGTTATATAAGAAAATTTATCGTGCACTACTTTGTTTCTCCCTCCGTTAAAATTCGTAATATACATTTCGCTTATGAGATGCCTTCCCAACAGTAATGTGACCAAACCAGCAGATTGAATAACTGGAATTGGCCAAGTTTTAATGCTGCACGTTTTTGAATCTCCGTCGGACTTGCGCCGGCGCCCTCCAGATAACAGCAGCCTTACACGAGGTTTGAGAGCCGAGAGAAGTGCGACCAGTAGGTCAAGTGGGTCACGGTGCGCACACAAAACCGAATGCAACTACGCCAGCTGCAATATAATTATACGAACAGTTCCAACGCCAGCACTGAGTCCGCTCTACGTCTTGCGGCGTTCGACTTTTTCGTTTTTATTTACCCATTCGCTGGTGCTAATTAACGCGCTGCCATGGCGTACTGTATGCGAGTTTTGCATCGCCAGGTAAGCAAGAATTGCTTATTCACTTAGTTTCGCCGCGATGCGTTTGGAGTATTGTCATGTGACTGAAGGTCCTGCCGTTCCTGTCGGCAACAAACATGTGTTTGCCTGACCCACGGACCGCAGGATCACCTAGTCGCAACCTCCGCTTATCCATTGCACTTGGCATGCGCTTTAATTACTGCCAAATACAACGTCTTCTGGTTATATAACGTGTTGCATGTTTGCAGGGTGGCCAGCTCACCAGCGTAAGATTAGTCGATCTGCAAGTACGATGCTTCCATGTATCGCCACTTGCGGCCGCCGCCGGCAAGGTGGCGATGAGCAAATTCGACAGCTCCACTTATATGCCATACGATCGTCTCTCGCAAAACCTTTCCGTGGTGAAAAAGCGTCTCAACAGGCCGTTAACTCTGTCAGAAAAAGTTCTGTATTCCCATATTGATGATGCCCAGGCTCAGGTATGTACATCTTCTTTTATTAAACGCTCGAAATTATTTCCACGCACGTTTGATTTCATGCTTGCGACAGTAACTTTATCTGCCCCAAGGCAAACGCGGTTTGGCAGGCAAAGATATGAGATAATACACAAAATCGACTGTTTACTTTTTTATTTGAATTTATGTTTGTTATTATGGCATTTATTGGTTGACCTTCACTGTATTTAGGCATGTTTGTAAGGACTGTTGTGATATAGATACATAGTACAAAGTTCATTAGATCAAAATGAATAAATTGGGTTAAAAGAAGGACTTCCTGTTTTTTGTAGGACATTGAGCGCGGTAAATCATATCTGCGCTTGCGACCTGACCGCGTTGCGATGCAAGATGCCACGGCCCAAATGGCCATGCTGCAATTTATCTCCAGTGGGTTGAAGCGTGTTGCCGTCCCCAGTACAATTCACTGTGACCACTTGATTGAGGCACAGGTAGGCGGCGTCAAGGATTTGAAGCGTGCAAAAGATCTCAACCTTGAGGTGTACAACTTTTTGGCAACAGCAGGTTCCAAGTATGGCGTAGGTTTCTGGAAACCAGGCTCTGGTATCATTCATCAAATCATCCTCGAAAATTACGCTTTTCCTGGTTTGTTAATGATTGGCACTGACTCGCATACACCTAATGGCGGTGGGCTTGGTGGCCTTTGCATTGGAGTGGGTGGTGCTGATGCCGTGGATGTTATGGCTAACATCCCCTGGGAACTGAAATGTCCCAATGTCATCGGTGTTAAACTCACTGGCAAACTTTCCGGATGGACCTCACCTAAGGACATCATATTGAAAGTGGCCGGCATTCTCACTGTGAAAGGAGGTACTGGCGCTATTGTGGAATACCATGGTCCTGGGGTCGATTCCATTTCCTGTACTGGCATGGCAACTATTTGCAACATGGGCGCTGAAATTGGTGCTACTACATCGCTCTTCCCCTACAACAAGCGCATGCGTGATTACCTTGTTGGTATGTGATTGCGTCTGCAACGACGCTTTATCTATAAATATTCCAGCGAGATTCGTTGCATTGGCAACCATTTTCGAATATCTACTCTATTTTTATGCGATTTTCTATTTCGATCTGTTTCGAAAATTTCATAGGAGCGCGTGGAGATAAATAGATTTCTAACTGCTGTACGTAAACAGACAGCGCCCGGATAGGTCCAAAGGCCTACGCGATAATCCCACCGCATCATAGGTTACATATTTTCACTCATCCCTGACTGAATGAGTGTAACCGATAACTGGTTAATTTTATGGTTTGTTTTGACTCTTATGAAAATAGAAAATAAGCTAGGTGCTGGTATATGTCACATCTTCTTAATGGGATCTAACCGGTAGCATTATGGAATTTGTTTGCATTTAGACAAATTCATTATTTTAATTAATTTTTCGTTTTAAATAGCTACCAATCGCCAAAGTATCGCAGAGGAAGCCGACAAGTACCATAAAGACCTCCTGACTGCTGACGCCGATTGCAAATATGATCAGGTAATCGAAATTGATCTCAACACTTTAGAACCTCATGTCAACGGACCATTCACTCCTGATTTGGCCCATCCCATCAGCGACTTGGGCAAGAACGCCATAAAAGCTAAGTGGCCTATGGAGATCCGTGTTGGTTTGATTGGATCATGTACAAACAGTTCCTATGAAGACATGGGCCGCTGTGCCAGCATTGCCAAGGAAGCCATGGCGCATGGTCTGAAATCAAAAATTCCCTTTAATGTCACACCTGGTTCTGAACAGATTCGTGCAACCATTGAGCGTGACGGTATTTCTAAGATCTTCGATGAGTTTGGCGGTACTGTGTTAGCAAATGCATGCGGGCCTTGCATTGGTCAATGGGATCGTAAGGATGTCAAGAAGGGTGAGAAGAACACAATCGTCACGTCATACAATCGTAACTTTACTGGACGTAATGACGCCAATCCTGCGACCCATTGCTTTGTCACTTCGCCGGAAATGACTACAGCTTTGAGCATCGCTGGTACCTTGAACTTTGATCCCACAAGAGATGAGCTGACCGGTGCTGATGGCAAAAAATTTAAACTGTCACCACCCTATGGTGATGAGCTTCCTACTAAAGGATTTGATCCTGGTCAGGATACCTACACTCACCCTCCGTCTGATGGAAGCAGTACTAAAGTTGATGTGGATCCGAAGTCTCAACGATTGCAGCTTTTGGATCCCTTTGATAAGTGGAACGGCAAGGACTTGTCTGATATGACTATTCTCATTAAAGTCAAGGGTAAATGCACAACTGATCACATCTCTGCCGCTGGGCCATGGCTTAAGTATCGTGGTCATTTGGACAATATCTCCAACAACATGTTTATTGGGTATGCATAAACGAATTAAATCAATATTCTAAATTTATTAATGAAACTTTCAATATTTGACAGTGCTACAAACTCCGAGAATGGAGAAATGAACAAAATCAAGAACCAACTTACAAATGAATGGGGTGCAGTACCAGATGTCGCCCGTCATTACAAAGCGAATGGCGTTAACTGGGTTGCGGTTGGTGATGAGAACTATGGGGAAGGCAGCTCTCGCGAACACGCTGCACTTGAACCCCGTCATCTTGGAGGACGTGCCATCATTGTCAAGTCCTTTGCCCGCATTCACGAGACCAATTTGAAGAAACAAGGTCTTCTACCACTTACTTTTGCCACTCCTTCCGACTACGACAAAATCCAACCTACTGACAAGATTAGTCTTCTCGGTTTGAGCGACTTGGCACCTGGAAAGCCAGTAGATTGCGAGATCAAACACGCTGACGGCAATGTCGACAAGATCAAGCTCAACCACACCATGAATGACCTACAGATCACGTGGTTCCGTGCAGGCAGTGCTCTTAACCGCATGAAAGAGTTGGCAAATTAGCTTTTAGAGTCATAGGAAAATAACGCAGAGTGGCTTCATCCAAGTCACCCGCTCGTTACGAATTACTTAAAACTGATTTATCTAGATAGAATTTCTACGGAATGTTTTAATTAAGTAATTGAGTATAATAGTATTTGTAGGGACTTATCATGTTTTACCGTCTGGTGTGATTGGGCGGACATGACTTTCCGGCATGCATTTTTATACGATATTCAGCAGACGCGCAGGAAAGAACACATTTTAATGAAAATATACATTGTACATAATATTAAATAAATCAACCGCTCCTGTAATTATTATTAAGGTTGCTTCAATCTTTTTTTTCTATTTTATTTTTTGCCGCCCAATGCCTTCATTTTGCCCTCATGGCACGGACGAAGCTATTGATATTATCCTGCGAGGGAAAGAAAGTAAGGTGTTGCTTAAATCTGGTTAACCTTTGAGACGTGTATAAAACTATAGAGCACAATTTACGAGTTTTCCCACGCACCTTCTAAATAAGAAGCTTTCCGAACTTACATTTCTCAAAATGACAAATAATAAACAAAGAGAAACTGGTTCAAACATCAGCTTTAATTACGCAATAAGGTACTGCAATTTTTTCTTACGATTCACTACCCTGGATATGACCTAGAAACACTACTTCACAGTTTTGAATAAAATCAAAACTGTGTAATCGGTATTCTTCGATTCTTGGACCTTATGGACTTTCCTTTCTTTTAATTTTCATTTTGCGGTGTTGCCGCATCCGCGATATTTTATCATGGTTTGCCTTATCGTCTAATCATATGCCACTATCGTCGCGCGTGCAAATCAGTAAACGAAAGCAAATCATGGGTTGATAGTCTAATGTTCATCGGGCACTACCAATTTGCAATAGAAGCCCCGTCTATGCAAGTTGACGCGTCCCCACGGTGTTGTATTATATTGGCTCCGCTACTGAATTCTCACTATGTGCAAGCTTCCTTCATGTTAATCAACATTAAATGTTCGCCCGAAGAAGAATTTTGGTAAAGGGAATCATATATGCACGAATCTTCTATTATCGCGACAATGTGCACAAAGCGCACTGCCATGTGCTCCTTAGAAAAAAACATGCTAAACACCCTTGAGAACACTGGGTTTGCTTAATTATTGCCAGTATGTTTTACGAAAGCACAGAAAGGTCGCAAACGTGCTCGCCGGATCCCGATTCAAGCGAAGAACGCGCTCTAATCAGTCCTGAAGTTCAACGAGCGGTCAGTATTGATAGTTCCCAAAGTAGATCTCATTCAGATAGTTCACAACACTTTGTGTGTCAAAAGAAAGTCAAGTACAAAAAGGCATACAAGACGCCACCACCAATTGCAGTCTATTGGGATATTGAGAATTGTCATGTTCCAAAGGGTAAAAGTGCATCAAGTATTGTTAGGCGAGTCAGAGAGGCCTTCTTCAGCAATCATAGGCAGACTGACTTTATGGTTGCTTGCGATGTTTTCAGGCAAAATGTTGCAATCATATCAGATCTCCATCAAGCTCAGGTAAATAACCATTGTTTTACAAATCTTATCAATATATTGCAATTGTATTGATTATTATCATTTTATTCTCAGGTAACTGTGGTACATGTGTCTTCTTCCAACAAAAATGCAGCTGATGAAAAGCTACGTCAATATATAAGGCATTTTGGAGACACCTATAATCCTCCCTGCACGTTGTTACTTATTTCTGGAGACGTCGACTTTGCTACTGACATTTCTGATTTACGATATAGAAAAAACGTCTATATTATTCTTCTGCACAATGTTAATGCTTCTAAGACACTGCTACAATGTGCAAATGAGACATATCTGTTCTCTGATCTTATGAGTGATTTACCAGTACTGAAACTTAAGCCGTCTTTATCGACTGATATTTATATAAGCAATCTTCCAAATACGTATGATAGAAATCAACTGAAGGGTCGGCTCAGCTGCCTTTCGGACAATTGTGGCGGCAGCGTAATCTATATTGATCCGCATCTAGGACAAGCAATCATTCGTTTCGCTTCTGAAGTGATTGCTGTTAGGTAGGTGTTCTTAAGTAAACTACTTCACTTTGGTTACTGACCAAATTTGTCATGCTTGTTGTGTGTAATGGGAGCTACTTTCTACATCTAAGTTATGCATGTTTGGCAGTGTTTCAGTTTAGATGGTTTGAATTGTTGCCAATTGTTTCACACCTGTTGTAAGGTCATTGTTATCACTTGATCTGGTCAATTTAAGTTAGTAGTAGGTTGGTCTCCACTGGAACAACATGTAAATATCACGCACAAACCACCTACCATCATTTTTAATTTAATTATTTATTTAAGTAATTTATAAGTAACGTTTAACGTCTTTTAATTATCTTGTGTGCCAGTAGTGCTTCTGGTTTTAATTCTTTTGTGTGCGTAATATGTCTCATCAACATCCATATCATAGGTAATTTTATAAAAAGCACATGCTTCCACTAAGATAAAAAATACCACGACTTGGCAGTGTCGTAAGGTAATATCTTTCGTATCCTTTCGTGCAGGGCGCAGCGCAGGCTTAATGGCGAGGATGTCTACGGATATAAAATTGTGGCTAGTGGCGGTAATCAAAGCATTCTTGGTACCAAGACTCAGGGACGAAAGATATCAAAGTGCATGGATGGTATTCCGCCAACTCAACAAGCACGTTCATGGCCCGCGCTGGTATGTTTGTTATAGGTTGAATTTTACATAAATTGTTTGATTACCTTCGGTTATTAGGGTTCTAGTCGTAGTGATTGGCGCAGTCCCATATTAGAACCAACCAGTAACTCAAATTGTGATCGCTCCCCACAAGTGGCATCTAATTACGTGGAACTAATTATATCCAACCTGGATGTAGCCGTGCGTGACTTGCGCACGGTCCTCTTCAATCAATTGAAGCAGTATGCCAAAGTCCAAAGTGTTTCGGTGAACTACCAGGACTCTAAGCCTACAGCGATTGTGAGAGTTGCTACGCAACAAGATGCGGAATTCGTAATCTCCAAGATGCATCGGCAGAAAATAGGCTACAGACGAATTAATATCTCCTATGCGCGTCCTAAGGCCTGTAACGAAGCGGAAGTTAGAGAACGTGTCGTTTATCTGCTCAGAGAATCACCTACCAAGTCAATCCCATTATATCTGCTGCTTCATACGCTGGAGACCCAGTATCTGATGCCCGTGCCTCTGCAATTGATCAACTCTCTCCGGGACGTGTGTGAAGTAGTTGATGATCACGGTGAGCGCTTGGTTAAACTTAATCCAGAAATGATTGCAATCGCTCCTGGTAGTATTCAGAAGCCTCAGGAGGTACACTACTGTCGCGTGCACTGCCCTAATGGCATAACCGATGTCACCCTTTGGCAACCTGATATATATCAACTCCCATGTATTAACATGCCCTTAAAAGTATTTGCTCAGAAACTGAGTGCTTTGCTTTCATCACACATGGGTACTTTGCCATTATTGAGTTTTACCATTTGTTATGGGGAAGAGTTTGGAGAGCCATTGATTCTTGACAGCATCAACGGAGTGGCATTGGAACATCTTGTCACCTGTGTGAAGAGCGTGTCATTGAAATACGAGAGTGACAAGAATAAAGCGAAGTATATTGTCTGGGAGTCATCGAAACCAGACGAACCAGAACATTACAGCAATTCGCCATTGGCGATCAGCGTTTCCTCATTAAGGCGGGAATTTATTGATCTTCTCCGCTCTGAGCCGAAATCGCAAATTCCCTTGGGTAAAATAGTGCCTGCTTATCATCATCACTTTGGCAGACAGCTTCGCGTTGCTGATTATGGGTATACAAAGCTAAACGATTTACTGCAAAGCCCACATTTATCCAATGTTGTGCAAATCATGGGGGAAGCATCCAATCGTATCTTAACCCTTACTCATTCGGCGCAGATGAGGCGATTTACGTCTGATATATTACGCATATTGAAGAGTCGTCTATCGAAGAAGCTCACGCTGGCTGAATTCAATGAGGCATTCCAACGTGTGTTTATGAAGGCGTTTAACGCATTTGATTACGGTGTCTGTGGTCTCGAGGATTTGCTTGAGGAAATCCCTGATAACTTGTTATTGCTAAAAAGATGTGAGAATGACCTTTCCATTAGTATCCCCCAGCGAGTCCGCACAGCGGATGAAATTTTGCGTACTAAACAATTCGCAGACGAAGTAAGTGACTACTCGGCGCATTTATGATGTATAATTAATGCATGTTTTTAAGGTTGTTAAACTATTATCTCATTCACCAAACAACTCCATGCCCTTTGACAAGTTCGTCCCACACTATCACCATCACTTTGGGTTCCAGTGTAAGGTATCCCATTACGGGTTTACAAAACTAATTGAACTTTTCGAGGCCATTCCGGAGACAGTCACGGTAGATGAGCTATCCACCTACCAACGCCGAATTAGCCTAACACCGGAACGATCTCTAAACTTGCTGGGCAATAGAATTCTGGATCTAATTAAGAAGTCGCATGTTCGTTACCTACCATTGGACCAGCTCATGCAGGTTTATGTGCGCGAGTACAAAGCACCACTCAATCTCCAACTATACAATTGTACAAATACTAACGAGCTCGCCGATAAACTGTCGGGATATGCTACCATCTCTTATATTAACGGCAGTCCAGTTCTTGTAGCTGAGCAGACTGATACGTGTCTTGCTCTACGCGTATGGAGTTTGCTGGTTACCCCACCCCATCATTGTGATGCGAGTAAGCTTGTTATGTCTTATTACCTTCGTTTCCATTCATCAATCACCATTGCCCACTTGGAGAAGTTGAATAATATTATTGTAAGTGGCATCTGAGCTTATGAATTAATATGTTCGCTTTATTGTGCGTTTTTTTCAGATTACTCGTAGTTCCAGTACCGATTTCACGGTGTTTCTTGTGCCAGAATACGCTAAAGCCGCAAAACTCTACCATCTATTAATTTCCCTTGGCGGTGAGATGTCCTTCTCTGATCTTCAAGCATGGCATCAACGTGAATTTGGAGAGGACTTGCTACAAACTGAGAACTCCGTCCATGACAAAGTCTTAAATCTGTACTCGTTCTTGCTTGTGATTAGCCGTTGCTGTAAAAAGACTACAGTTTCTTTAAACCCAAAACTAGCTGACTTAACATTACCACTCACACAAGAAGGGCAAGTTAGCGATTTGTCAAATTCCTGCTGGTCTACTAGTGCGTCTACCATTGGAAATACCTGGTATGAACGCACTTCGTCTCCACGGCCAGCTCCGCCCAAGCCAGATACCCCGCCATCATCTTCTAAGAGTTTGTTGCCGTGGCAGCAACTACTCTCTCCTAGCACGGATATAGATTTTTCTATACATTTACCTACCCCAGATAGTCCAAAGTTTGTTCCTAATTTTAATTCCCTAATCTCACCGGCCAAAAATTTACTGCCGGCTCACCCAATGGGAACCATGATATCATTCTTTCCGAGCGCTCCGGATGCAAGCGAGGTGCCGTTGCCAGACAAGTTGTTAAAGTCATGTATGTTGATACAATTCAAAAGCGATTAATATTTATTATCTTATAGCAATGACTTCTGTTATAGGTTCTGAGGATTCAGGTGACTCAGGCCTGAACAATTCGCAATTCGGATGTGAAAATGATATGGATACGTCTCCAAATTTGGGTGCCAAGCCGAAATACCGACGTGTAAACCTAGATTTTGCGTTCAATATGTAAGTGCCTGGGTGGGAAAGATGATTTTGATCTTACTTACGTTACTCGTCATGGTTGTTACATTCAACTTGTTAAATATGCATTCCAAGCTGCAATGTTTATATTTAAACAGAGTTGAAGTGTTTGTTGATAAGCAAAGCTGCGATTTCGATAGTGTTCTAAAGTATTAGCCTGCACCAAAAAAGATATTGATAGACTGATCAGGCAGAGAAATTTATTTATAATAATTCCGAGTACTCACTCATCACTGTAGCATTCTGTGAGAACGTTGTTCTTTAAACCTGTGATGATCGCTACCTTTATGCGCCAAAGACTCTTGATTTCATATGTGCCATTGAGTATTAAGAGTATTATGTTCATTCGCCGCACTTTTATGTATTTTGTTGGATTGAATTAGTATTATGTAGAGATAAGTTGATTATACTCACCTTCAGTGATATACAAGGAGGTGCAACTTGTTTGGAAGCAATAAGTTGTATCGTGTCAAGTTTTCGAAAATTCATTTTGCGGCCAAAGCGACGTTGATTGATGAAAATGTGAAAAGTAAACCTGAATTATAACCCCACGGGGTGTTTTATTAATTGAGAAACCATCTAGATTACACCACTGCTAAATTTTATATTTTATATGACTTCTCAATTCAATCTTCTATAAATCTAGCAAACTTAAATGCAAAACATAATTTGTTGCGTAACTTAAAATGATAAGTATATTTTTAATACTCATTTGTTGTGGAGTAAAAACTCAAGATACTTATAATAAACTTTTTACTTTTTGATGAACTTAGTTTAAACATTTATTGCACTGTTTACGGTTGTTAAGAAATAGATATCAAAAGCGGATAAGAACTAAATGGAATGATTTGAATCAAATATTTTGACTGCCAAATTAATATCTTCTTCTTTGCCTTGAAATGCAGCCACAAACATTTGTTCGAATTTTACATCCATATTTTCCTCGGCTGCGTAGGAATTAAAAATGTCTGCAAATTGTTGATTATGTGTTGAGAATATGCTTTCATTTTCCTTCAATAATTGTCCTGACAGTAAAGGAACTAGACCTAGCTGTTCCGGCTCTTCCTCGCTGATTGTGTCCTGAGTGCTGAACAGCATATCGAGTCCATCAAAGTATTCCGATTCGATCTTAGCATCACACGGTGTTGCATTGAAAGACGCAGTCAGGGTGCTTTCGTAACTATCGTCTGATCTATAAGTACTATCAAATGAATTATCTTTGAAGTCATCATCATATAAGTCCAAGGGTGGGATATCAGGGTAGCTGGTTTCACTACATTCGTTGAATGTGTTATCTAACTCAAGATAATCCGATTTATCGTATTTGCTACTTTCCTCTTCGTTTAAGTCATCGGGAAAAGAAGCTGGACTGAAATATAGCGAATCATTTGGTTGAAGGCCAGCATTGTGCTCCCAACGCCAGGGCGACGATATATTCACATTATCGCATTTCGATTTATGTAATTGATCTTCCCTTAGTCTAGACGTATCTATGATTTTCGGGTTATGGATTTGCTGCTTCGTTGGGCGTACGTACGGTGGAAGCCAATCAACATCGAAATTCACTCTTTGAGTGGGACACAGTTTCATTTCAAACTCTTTGATCAATTCTGAGACTTTACGTCTTTCCATTCTTTCTTCCAACAAGGTAATCTATTATTTGCCCCCCCCTAAAAACAGATGTAAATGATGATGGGATAAATGAATTTTATTCATTTATGAAATGTCATTACATTTTTGTCTAGCAGTGCCCATGGTGATTACAATTGATATTTAGCTATTGCTAGAAAGACAGGAAATTTTTAAGCTCGGTTAATATACAGATCATTTTTACAAATATGGATTTAAAAGAAAGCTTTATTATTATTGTTGCTACCTTCACGGCCGGCTTTTTGATGGCTTATTTATTCAAATGGCTTTGTAAGTAAATGGGCATTCTATGGAATGAGTAGCAAATTTGACCTGCAATTTACTGTAATGCATTTCAGTAGACGATACAAGAGGTTCACGAGGCAGCGGTGATGTAAGAGCAAAACGGAGAATAACTCAAGGTACCCACGCCTGCCAATGCAAACATAAAGCCATCGGTGGAATTGGGGATACTCCGGCGACAAGGCATCTGGATACCGCAAAGGTTTCACAGAGAGCTATACAGTTTCCAAGGAAGGCAAGGCACAATTGTAGTACCGCTCGGGAAATGATGCACGTGGACCATCCCATATCGAAAGGAAAGCAGGAATTGTTTTCCACGTCACGTAGAATTGCGTTGGAGGAATTATGCATGGCTTTTGAGAATACGCTTATTATGATGATTTTTATTGTTCTTTTTTGTAATTTGATCCCGGAAGAAAAGGAAGCCATTCAGAAATCCTATTGGCAAATTTTTGTGGATGGCATATGGTATCGATTAAGTATTTTGATCAATTGTGTATACACGTTTATGACGCAGTTTGGTTACGTGGGGGGAATGAATAACTTTTGAACAATTCTCGGACAAGTAAATTAATTTGTATCCATATTTATTTCTTAGAATTATTTCGAGAATATTGGAAGCGGTTCAAAATGACTACCTAAGAGCTTTCTTCATGCCAAATCCATGTTGAACAAATAAAATTTTCTTGTGTTCACTTGTCTTATCACTTATTCCATTTTTTTGATAGATGTTGCAATTGAATAATGAAATTCATCGATCACCTACTTTTCTTGGTTCAAACAGATCTAATCATAATGGAATATTTTGGCGGGAAATTTCTCTGGCACAAAACTTTGGATTAAAATGTCTTTATTTGACGAACGCCTACATTACTATCCCGAAAAAGACTACGTTTATCTAGTAAATAACGGATGCGCACACTCTGATGGGACTTACAGGCGCCTACTCGATGCTGCCTTCTTTGGTTTTCAGCCAAGTTGTAATCGTATCATTAAGAACAAATGCAAAATTGTTTTCAGTTTAATGGGAGTTATAGTCCCTAGACGATGTCAGCTAATATTAAAAGTATTTGAAGTGAAGTGAAGTGAAGTGAACGAAATACACAAATTACAACATGAGATCACTTTATTGCATTGTTCACTTGTTGTAACTCTTATCACTTATCAATTGCGTTATCTCAATATTTTTATTCCTAAGGCAGCTTGCTAGTATACTTGAAGACTCAGTTCGCTCAGGTAATTAACAGAAAATAGTTCGATACCAACACAAACACGACATTGCAATGAAGAGTGTCCTGAATTTAATCCAGAAGTTTGAAAAGCTTTCCAATGAAATATCAAATGAAAAACGCTCTGTGCATCGACATAAATCTATCCAAAGACCTATTCGCCTGGAAACGCCCGCTGCTGCACCTTTATCTCCACAGGAAATATTGCCTGTAAGTGTCACTCTTGGATGGAGTCACAAACCTTTCTTTGAGATTGAAACTCGCATAAAAAAACTAAAATCAATGATCGTAAATGCTAGGCATGATGAGAAAAGCACTGTGCTTTTAATCTTAATGGAAATGATGGATTTGTTAATTCAACTTGGAAGTATTGACACAGATGGCTTAAAATCTTTTAAAATAAAGAAGGAATGTTGTTTGTCAGATTTAAGGGAGATTAAAATTGATTTGCAACAGTTGTTCCAAAATGAGGGAGATTCGGGATTGGAGCCCACTGAAGGTACTTTACTTAAAAATAATATTCCAATCATATTTTTACACCTCTCTTTTTACAGAGGAATTATCTTTATCACCAAAAATGATTAATAAAGATAATGAATTCCAATCCAGAACAGAAAAGTTTTATGAAAGTGATATAAATGAAATACCAGTACCGATGGGCGTGGTTCACAAACTTACTAAACACTTTGAAACTGAAGAAGGCAGTAAAATTACTTCACAATACAAGAAACAAGCCTACAAGGAGGAAACCAAGTGTCCTTCCCCTCATCCAATAAACCAAAAAATGAACCTACGCGATATCACCAGTGAACTAGCTTACTATAGGGAAATTGTACCATCGTTGGATCCGGAAGATGATATTAAAATAGAGTCCATTCAAGAGCATTTGTTGGATTTAGCAATTGCTGCACAGGATTACACTGAAGTTCAAGAAGACATAACGATCCTGTTAAATGAAATAGAAGCAATCCAAAACGGGATTGTACGTCATCATGAATTGGAAAACGCAATGGAAACCTCCATTCCAAATCTAACTTGGACATTGGTGGATCAGCAGTTACAATGTAAAAATTTTCTGCAATCAGAACAAGGTTGTGTATTTCGGGCGTATAGCTTTGAAGATAAAGGAACTAAGAATGATGGCCCCATTGCATTGAGCAATTCTATTCAAGTAGTACATATTGATATACCAGGCGATGCACACTTATCAGAATCAATGCTGTTTCTTCAAAAATACAAAACGAAAATTACGGAATATTTAGATCTACAAAATCAGCAACTGCTTGACATGTCAGAATCTATTGCAGAAAATATTGTTGCTCTTGATAGTTTCAAACCACATCCAAATTTAGTGCCACAATATAAGGACCTATGTTCAAGTTACAAAGACTTATTGGACTTTGTGACTGAAGCCAAGTTTGAACGAATTTTTACTGAGAACGTTAACAATGATGATAATAACGGTGCCAAAGAGCAGGATTCTCTGATAGTAAACTTTCATAATCTTTGTTCGGAAGTTAACAATTATTACCCATTTGTGGAAAAAAGTTTGTTGGCTTTACCGGCACAGAAGGAAGTACTGAAAGATAATATGATAGAGCTGTTTGAGGAGATTGAGCAGTGCGATGTGAATTTCAATGAAGACTTATCAGATAAAAAAACTGATGCTTTAAAAAAGTTGGGCGACTTGCTGGCGAAATTCTAATGTTCGGGGTTTTATATAGATATGTTCCAAAATTATTTTTTGTAAAGGTATACAATTTATATTCATTTTTCACCCACTTTTTTCATGTGTTCAATTATAATGGCAAATGTAATTTTTTAGAAATATGTTAATATATATATATATATATATATATAATGAAAATTATTAAGAAACTTTATGCAAATCATCAAAATACTTTATTTTAAAATGATTGCTATATAAATTGAGGTGCATTTTTTGAATGTTATATGACAAATTCTAGGAAAGTAGAATACTATATGTTTGCTTTGTTATGATTCATGGCTATTTGCTATTTGATGTTGCCTGTTTGGTCTGGATTTGAAAACGGGAGTGGGTATTAACGCTCCGAATAAACGATCATATTGTACAAGCTCAAACCGTAAGCAATTATGTAATTTATTGCTATTTCAATCAATCCTTCTAATAGGCAACGCTGTTCCACTGCTACAGTGCACAACGAGTTACATGACCCAACAAATATCTAGCTAGTTGATTGCAAACTGCCGAGTGGAAACGTTCGAATAATAGGCATATCTAAACAAACAGTTCTCCTTGAAATTCAGTGATAACGCCAATTGTACTAACCATACGAATACATTTGATACGTTGGCTGCCAAACTATTAAATAAATAACAAGCGGTGTTTGAGCATCGAATCGTTCAACTGGAAAATGTATTTTATTCTAATTGCAATTGCGGTCTCCACTGTTCTTTACCTGTTCCTATTGAAACCTAATAAACATTGGCGGAATAAATGTGTACCCTTCGAGAAACCTGCAATTATGTTTGGAAATATGTACCGTATTATAATGCAAAAAGAAAATATATCAGAGTTTACGTTGAACGTATACTCGAAATTTCGAGGTCACAGGTAATTGACAAGCATTTTAATATTACTCAACGACAACACTTTTCTTATTTGAAGATATGTTGGAATCTATCAATTTACAAAGCCTATCCTGTTGATTCGAGATTTAGAGTTGATTAAACAAGTAGCCGTCAGGGATTCGGATTCACTCGTGGACCACCAGGCATTATCTGAGGAAGCAATCGATCCTCTATGGAGTCGTAATCTTCTATCTGCTTCGGGGGAAAAGTGGCATCAATTGCGGGTTGCTCTCAGTCCATGTTTTACGTCAACCAAAATGAAGAGCATGTTCGGATTAATCTTCGACTGTGCTGATCAATATATTAACTATTTCAAAGAAAAATCAAATGCAGATATTTATGCTCTTGATATCAAGGATATCTTTACAAGATTTACCAACGACGCCATAGCAACGTGTGCTTTTGGAGTACAGTGTGATTCTCTACGGCAACGCAATAACGAATTTTATCTTGCAGGAAGAGAAGCCACTGACCAAAGTGGGTTCAAAGGATTGAAGTGGTTTTTATATCCATTTTGTCCCTCGCTTATTAAGGTTAATTGATAAATATGGTGATATAATTGAAAACTAATATTTATATTATACTCACAGCTTTTGAACCTAAAAATCATCAATGATCATGTTGCTGATTTCTTCAGGGGCATTGTAACTGAAACCATGCGCATTAGAGAGGAGAAAAATATTGTTAGACCAGATATGATCCAACTAATGATGGAATTAAGGAACAAACTAGGCAAAGAAGTAATGACAGAAGATGATATTACTGCACAAGCATTGCTCTTTTTCACTGCCGGCTTTGAGTCCGCCGCCATTCTTATGAGTTTTGTGGCCTATGAGTTGGCTTGTAATCCAGATTTGCAAAAAAGGCTGAAAAAAGAAATTGATGATACTTTAAGAGATAATGGTGGAGAGTTAACGTACGAGTCACTCACGAGTATGAAATATCTGGACATGTTTATTAATGGTTAGTATTTAATATTCTTGGAATTAAGGAATTGAAAATTATTACGAAAATGATTCTTTGTTTTGTAGAAACTCTAAGAAAATGGCCCCCAAATCCACTGACAGACAGAGTAGTAACCAAACCTCAATATATCATCATACCCGAATATAATGATGAGGTGGGTATTGAGCTGTACCAAGGAGATAATGTTTGGATACCAATTTACGCACTCCATCATGACCCGGAACACTTTCCCAATCCAGAAAAGTTTGATCCAGAGCGTTTCAATGATGAAAACAAGATTAAGTCAATGAAGGCTTTCTTCCCTTTTGGTTTAGGGCCACGCAATTGCATTGGTACGAAATTCATCCAATATACAATCACAATTTATATTACCTGATACTTTCATTTCATAGGTTCGAGATTTGTTTTGATGGAAAACAAGATCATCATTGTGAAATTTATGCAAGCATTTGAATTTGTTCCTGTTGCTAAAACACATATTCCAATGAAGCTTTCAAAAGATCAATTTTTTCTTTATTCAAAAGGTGGTTGGTGGATGGGTTTAAAACCAAGAAACACATCATAAAACATAGTTATCAAAGCATCAGTTCGTGGACATGAGTGTAATGTTTCGTGAAAATCCACCGTTCTGTTTTCTATTCATAAAACTTAAGGACAGATTATAGATTTATTTTGTGATTAGACATTTCATATTGCAGTTAAAACAATTCAACACACCACAAATATTCAACGTTTTCAGCAGATTATAAACAATTATTACAAGGTTTGTCAAGAATTTTTTTCGATTTTATTGAATAAGAAGTATTAAATCAATGTTTGAAATTTTACGTTGAAAAAACTATGCATTTATGGCCACAATTACAGGGCAATTTTAGATAAGCTAGACTTAATTAAAACCATTGCATAGAACAATCTGTGGCTACAAAATGAAGTGCCTATCTTTTCCCACTAAAGTCCATTTTAAAAAATGCAAAAATTGCTTACCTAGATAATATTTTGAAATAATTTCCAATTAAGCGATGCGGAATTAAGTAACACTCGCCGATACAGCAACTAATTATAGCCAAAGAATAAAATAAGATTTCTACCATCTACCTAGATCTAATTGCTTTCCTTATCTATAACCAATAATTTGGGAAAAAATTTAAATTGGTTTGTTTCAATATTAATTAGAGGTATACCTAATTAACACCGTAGTAATTAAAGAACGTCTGAACGTCTCTTAAAAGGTGCAGTTCTTGAGAAACAAAGAAAGAGACAATTGTTTATTATTTTCCACTAATAATTTTTCTTCTTGGCTTGATTTTGCGTTAGTATATTGGAAAAACAAATTAATTGAATTTTCCCGCCTGAGCGCATTTTTCTTTGCGCGTCACAACAATTGGACGATGTTTTCAATATAGACAATATTTAATTTGAATATGATAGAATTAATTAATTGAAATGAATTTTCTTACATTTTGAAATGAAAATTACAAAATACCAAAACTTAAGCAAATTTTTTGCTGGTCAAACAAACATAGACATTATGAAAATACCAAATTTCATTGTATATTTCCAGGCTCCCTGGAGCTACGGAAAAAGCAAACATGTCCTTATTTTGTCTTCTCATGTCGGACACAATGTATCAATATCCTATGTAAATTAGTTATTCTGTTGGAACAATTATAAACAAACTTTATCGACCTCTAAGTAAGATTTTTTAAACTCCTGAAGTAAGTGCCTTCTAATGTTTGTAGCTGTCTCTAATTGTCTCTAGCTGTAAACAAACATTCAATATATTCGTTCATGATTTCTTGACTCTTGCATTATACAAGATAAACTGTATCAATCCCATCATTTAGCCCTTGTTGTTATAATTTTCAAAAAAATTTTACAATCCACCTTAAAATGGAAATATCGAAAAGTTTCTTCTTTGGTATAAGGACAAGGTTAAGTTTAAAT
Organism: Ecitoglossa quadriceps; assembly: GCA_027574925.1. Classification (NCBI taxonomy): domain Eukaryota; kingdom Metazoa; phylum Arthropoda; class Insecta; order Coleoptera; family Staphylinidae; genus Ecitoglossa; species Ecitoglossa quadriceps. Next base: position 127,464 of record JAODGC010048276.1, on the reverse strand, counting down.
TTCCGATTTATAATATTTTCCAATTCAGCTGTACGTTGTTTGTATGTCATTGACTATATATGTAGCGAAGAATTGTAATAATCATGATGATAAATGTTGCGTAACTTCATATGATAGACACCACAATACGATTAACTTTAGTACTGCGTATCTATATTAGATAAAATGATTCTAATTTATATTGTCTTGTCTGGTATCGTTTTTTCGTATAAAAACATCGTTTACGTGAAAGCAACAATCTAAATCTATTACTGCCCTATTCAATAAGAGCAAATAGTGTAAACATGTCGTTATAGTAACAAAACTAAAAAAGGACTTCTGCTTTTAACTGTGTGCTTTAAAAAGCGTTTTGAATTTTGTCTTCCGCAGATAATAAAAACGCAATTATTTTTTGAAACACTTAGCTTTTATGTCTTGGGAAAACGATAAAAATCTGAATCTAACCATAATACAGGTTATAGAGTAAATTATATAATGTATTGAGTAAAGGGTCCAAAGGGTCTAATAACAGCAGAACTTTTATGGTTCATGGAATGATAGCCAGAATAAACTTCCTTGATTCTCTGAAGGATTCCTCACATAACAATACCCTGAAAACACAAATAAACCATGGAAGAGGCCTAGCCTCGAAATTCGATCAGCTGCAGTGATTTGGACCCCAGATTTGCCATCTGGATACCTTCTATATTGATGAAAAGTTCGGTGTTAAATGTTGTGGTCAACTTGTTGATTTTCGAATAATAACTCCCAGTAAATACAAAGAAAGGCGTGTATTTCCCACATGAACTAGTTTGAGCACAGACCCATTTAATTAATCCTAATCAAGCCCATCTACTTCCTCGAAAAGTCAATAACAATTTAATGCCTACTCCGGCACGTTATGGTGTGTGCAATGCGCGCCAACAAGGCAGAAATGCGTTCATAATGTAAGGACAAACGAATTGTTATGCTCGCGGGTGCTCGTCAGCGGCACAAAACATGTGGTGTTTATCAAGTTTTTAACCATTTCGTACGAGTCACCAGCACAACATTTAAGTGCCACTCGTCTTGCCCGACGCGCGCCGCAACAATCTGCGAACACCTCGTGACTCGAATTAATCAAGACGCGTCACGGGATTTTTGTCTGTACACCATGTAAACGGATCTGCGCTTATATTGTTTTGATTGCCAGAGACCAGAAGCCTGCAGCGAACACCGACATGTCTGCTCGGCTGCAGCGAAATAATTTATAATCAATTGTTATTAACAGGAATTTTGCAGCCAGAAGCACATTCACAAGTACGCGCCTTTAACCATAAATGATTAGTCTGGTTTATTTAATAGCTTTACTACTATCTTTGACTCGGGGATAAAATCGAAGACATTTCTCTTCTTTGCAACAAATACACTTGATACCATTTCCAATAATGTTTTCTGATTTGAGCGAATTCAATCTTTCGCTGAAGTCTTGCAATTCCTACTAGTGACTAGCTCACTATTTCTTATTACTTGAACCAAACAAAATTGACCAAAATGGTAGAATTTGTCTCCACATCCACCTGGATCTTTGAACCCTTAGTAATCTTTATCTTCACGTCATTACCACCTACTAAATAAGTGCGGTGTATTTCATATGTATATATTTACAATCCGCATATTATAAAGTTGCTGCTCTTGGTTCTTGTATCCTACTGAAACGTCTTCTCCTAGTTGCCAACATTCTTGTTGCTAGTGCAGCTATATCAAGGTGGTTGACAGTCCAGTAAAAAATATATACTTGGAAGTATATGTGGAACTGTTGGTTGGTCTGGGAATGAAAGTATGCGAAAGAAAACTTTAGTTATTTCGTTATATACTAAGGCAACTAAGACAACTCAGGCGGAACACAATTGAAGGTATGATAATCCAACAAGTAATTTTTTTCTCTCCCTCAGTTAAATTGCAAGATTAGCATAAATCTTCCTGGAACCGTAATGATCGGACACAGATTCCTATGAATATTCAACATTCGCAATGTAACAATTACTCTTAGCATTTCCCTACAAACAATGACAATTTAAGTTCAAGGCCATTGCTGTGAAAAATTAACAAATTTGCTTGCAGTCACGGCCACTTCTGAGACACACAGTGCAAATTGGGAGTCATTGTCAACCGAACTGTTTCAATGAAATTTGCATATCAAGGAGGACGTGCTGATTTGAACATCCTGCGACCGACTGTCGCATGAACAATATAATAAATTTCTATAGCAATCCTACTTGTTTGGAAGGACAATCGCGGTAGGCACGTTTTCCATAAACTATTTTTATGTGCGATAGTAAAAGTTGACTTGATTCTAAAATTATGTGTATTATGAAAAATACAATCTCCTGGTATTTTGTTATTGTTTTCCTTTGAAATTTTCTTAACCGCGGAATCGAATTCCATATGAAAATTCCAGGTGTGTGGTTATTGCGGATTTATCCAGTTGTGTCGCACATGACGTACCTGAGACGAGTTCGTAAATGAACAAGTTCTTGTCAGGCATGCATGAAATTTCCAATCCTTCACGTGTGTATCTCAGTATGTCTTTTGATTTCTTTGTTTTTGAACATTACGAACATGTTAGTCAGTAAAAGAAGAAACCAATCCCAAAGTCAATATTTCTTGCAGGTTTTAGTGTCTCATAATAATAAAAGAGCAATCAGCATATTATCAAACAAACATTTCCTGGAATATAAATGAACATGATCACTAAAATTAAGAAATCTGCATGAATTTCTTATTACAAATCTTATTTCTTGACAGCCTTCCAAAAATGATCTCTATATGCTCCACTTTTACTTCCGGATCCTTATCAAATAATCCAACCAGTCCAATTTAAGTAAAGCTCTTAATTGTAAGTCAAGTATGACAAGAATAATAACAAACAAAATTACAGTAAATCAATGCACGCTTTATTTATTCTAGCCCAGTTATGCGTGTTAACTGCGTAAACATTAACTCATGAGTGATGAACGCACAATTTCAATGCAAAAATTCGCATTAATTGTCATAGTAAATCATATTAGTTGAGAAGTTCCCCCTTAAATTTACTTTGCTCTTGTTCACACAAGATAATACCTTTGAATAAAATGTGTTGCAGATAATGTAAGCGAGTCTGATAGAGGAAAAAAAATGTTTGAAGTAAGTATGAGATAAACATCTCCTAATCCAACATTGTATTGGAGGTTTGAAATATTTTTGATATACCTACTTACGACTTAAGATTATGTGATTAATGTATAATTTATTAGGCTTACTTTCCAATATCTTGAAGTGATTTAATTCATTAATAAATTACGTGTGTTAATTATCAGTTGCAATTATTATCATACTACATTTTGCCTAAAAAGCTGCATAATAATTAAAATTCTTCGTTGAATTTCTTAGAAATCCAAAAGTATAAATAATATACATCTTGTTCAATCTGAAACAAGTAAGGTCAAGGAATTACATGTACAAACATTGTCCCATGAACTTGTAATTAAACCGGTTGTTAATATTGTTCCTACTTAAAACCAGTACTCGTAACGAGTTCATTGATAAAATCAATTCTTATCAACCCACTTATTGTAACAAGAATATCACAAAGTAACGTTGCATTTTATTGCAACGGACAAAGGACTCTCGAACAGAAAACTGGCTGGAGTCAAAAAACATAATCGATTAACAATCTAAAAATTGCTTTGAAGTTAGCACCCTAACTAATGCAAATTGACATAAAGTGCTATTGATCTTCTTGTAAATTAATGTATCAAAATATATAAATGAAAACAGGTTGGAGTGTGATCCACGTGAAGTCTTGTAGTATGCCATAAAAACACATTGATCTTTTCAAAGTCAAAACATATTTTGAATAAATTATATCAAATTGCTGTCTGTTTGGGTAATTAGTATTAAGGTATAATACCACACAGATCAAATTATAAAAAATAATGCTCATGAAAAAACAAGTTGAATCATTGGGCATTCAGTCGTTTTTGTAGAAATTATAAAAAGCGGCAGGTTGCCCAGTTCTTCAGTCACGTGCTGTCTCGTCACATGCTTTTTGTGTTTGGTGTGCGAGAATAGCGTGTTGATTGTATGTCCATCGTCTTACATTAAGGATAGAAATGGCTCTGTACAAAGTGTTTTCGAAAATCAGATTCTAAAATATAACATCTCTTCAGCACATTTGATATTCTGCGATGTATTCTTCAACTTTGATTCCAGCACATAATGTATTGTCCAGAGATGTAATTATGTAAAAAAATAGTAAATATATAGTAAACTCTTGACCTTTAAATATGTTTTCAACTTAGTCGTTATACCTGTTTAATAAAATTAAGATGAACTTTTTTCGTGTCCAAACGTTGCAATTTTGCCTCCCGTTTTTGTGGCTACATATTTGTTGATGGCTTTTTTAATATCAGGTTCTTACGATATAAATTATTATAATGCTTGATCAAACTTTTTTTGCTGGCAATTGACGTCGTTTTTATTGTGTTTGAGTTAGTTTGTAAAGTTGTTGAGAGTTTGACTCATGCGCTGAACAAATCCTCCCGCTACATACTTAAAAGCGCTCCACGTTTAGATTGCAACCAGTTTGCGCCGCACTTCCAAAAGTTAACGGTCGTAAACACACCCTTACCCTTAATAATATCAATTAAAATCTGTATTAAACAATACTTTATTGAAGGCAGCTACAACAAGCAACTTGGGACAAGTAAATCAAGTGGTCGCAGAAAAACGGGTTGATAAAAAAAACTTGGATTTACGATGAGCACCGAAAAAAATGGAATGTAAGTACAAGGATATTATATTCCTTTTTTATTTACATAATAATATTGCCGAATAAATTTTACTCAAACAGTAAAAATTGCTGATATTTTGAATGCTCTTGTTTAGTGTGGATCCCAAGGATGGACGCGATTTGCAAGGTGTTGGAGGAGGTGGTTCTTTAGGAGTCTCCTATATAAATCCAGCGCTTGCTGTCTCCGCTACCAGCTTCTCCAATGAATCCACCTTGAAAGGAAGCAATGATTTTATCTGTAAGTAGCAAAAGTTTTTTACATTTTGCAAAAAAATAAGATTTTTCTCCGTAAGGAAAAGATCATACCGGGTGAAAGACCTTAAAAGTCTACTTTCGTCATGTATGCATCACATTTCAATTTCTTGGCATATAAATCTGGTTATATCTATTGATTTATAATAGTTGGCCTGTGTAATTTTATAATATGCTTTTATGATCCTACCCTGAGTACTACTTTAGCCCACTTTATTTTAAAGCATAAAAATAGATTCAAAAAATGTTTCTAAAACAATCTGCTTTTGCAAGTATCACAATCAACAGCAGTAGTCAGTTATTATCAATATCGTATCTAGCATGTCATTCAAGCTCTCTTGTTCGCCGCTGACACAATCAGAACAGACGAATGCATTTTATCTCGTCTTATTCTAGTGCATCTACGTCAGAAACTATTATCATGGTCATTGTTTCAAGTTGAAAATTTAAAAAAAAAAGATAATAATGAAACGTGTCTTATATGCCCGAGTAATAAAATAAAAGTAATATATTTGAATATGTGCATGTTCTATTATCACACTATAAAAACACAATTTGTTGTTGCATAACCCAAAGTTATGATATATTTTTACGAGTTGGAATTCGTGAATTTAAAGTGAAACAGTTAATTTCAATGCACGAAATAATAACAACAATGCAATGCATGTTTAACGTTTAGACATTTGGATATTTGAAAAGTTTATGCGATTATTTGAAATTAAATAAATTTATACTTACAGTAGTCACAGATGCTGATGATGAATATATTAAACAAACTACGACTTCGCGTTTGCGTAAACTCTACTCGAAGAAAACTCTCCATAAACGGCTACCCATTCTACGATGGCTACCAAAGTATAACACTGAATGCGCGATCGGAGATTTGGTTGCTGGTATCACCTGCGGTCTTACAGTTATACCACAATCCCTCGCCTATGCCAACATTGCAGGCTTACCACCACAGGTACAGTCAGTTGGACAATGATTTTAGGTATATGTAATGTGTTTGATTTATATTTTCAGTATGGTTTATATGGATCTTTTTTGGGTTGTTTCATCTATATTTTTCTTGGCAGTTGCAAGGATGTCCCTATGGGTCCTAGTGCCATTGCCTCCTTGCTCACATTCCAAGCGGTCAACAATGCGGGACCCGAACACGCCATCTTACTTAGTTTCTTTAGTGGAATTATAGAAGTTTTCATGGGAATCCTTGGATTGGGCTTCATTATCGATTTTGTCTCCGGGCCAGTTTCATCTGGATTCACTTCTGCTGTGGCATTGATCATTGTAACTTCCCAGGTGAAAGATGTTCTTGGAATTAAAGCCACTGGTAGCTCTTTTATTCAAATGTGGAAAAGTGTTGCTGCTAATATACACGAGACCAAAACATTTGACTTGTTTCTCGGCGTGATCTGCATCGTGACACTGCTGTTAATGAGAGTAAGCCACAACGCAACATGAAACTTATACGGGTATAAGGGTTACTAAGAGTTAACTCTGTTGCATCTATAGGTTTTGGCGCGGGTTCAAATTGGTGGAAAAAATCCTAGCCAATTTCAACGAATCCTCACCAAACTGTGTTGGTTAGTTGGCACAGCTCGCAATGCAATTCTTGTTGTCCTAGGTGGCTTACTGGGGTATTTTTATCATGGATATTCAGAGGATGGTACGATTCCATTTAATGTCATTGGAGAGGTACCAGCAGGCCTTCCCAATGCACAAGCCCCACCTTTTAGTCATGGGGACCTAACATTCATAGATATGGCGGCCCACTTAGGAAGTGGGTTAATTGTGGTACCTTTAGTTGCATTACTAGAGGATATTGCTATATGTAAAGCATTTGCGAATGGAAATTCAGTGGATGCTACTCAGGAATTACTGGCTATTGGTGTATCCAATGTGGGCAACTCATTTTTCCAAGCTTTCCCAATCACAGGAGCATTATCTCGAGGTGCTGTCAATAATGCCAGCGGTGCAAAAACTCCACTGGGAGGGTTGTATACTGGCGTGTTAGTTATTGTAGCACTGTTATACTTCACACCATATTTCTACTTCATTCCAAAAGCTGCATTAGCTGCAATCATTATTGCTGCAGTAGTGTTCATGGTCGAAGTGAAAATTATCAAACCAATGTGGAGAAGCAAACGTAAGAAATCGTTTTAAATGCCTTAAGTAGGCAATCTACTTCTATTTATACTTTTTAAGGGAGTGATTTAATACCTGGCCTTGCAACGTTTATTGCGTGCCTTGTGATAGCTCTGGAGATTGGCATTCTAATTGGAATTGGAGTAAATCTTCTTTTCATTTTATACCACGCCGCCAGACCGAAGATTTCAATCGAGACTTTACTTGTAAGTGATTGATTAGCCGTCAACATCACATATACCTTCCAATAGGGTAATACCTTACTTTACTTTTTAGACTGCCAATGGCATCGAGTATTTGATGGTGACCCCTGATCGATGTCTTATTTTTCCGGCTGCAGACTACGTTCGTAATTTAGTTACTAAACATTCTATACGAGCAGGTACCCCTGTTGTAATAGATTGTTCACATATATACGGTGCTGATTACACCGCTGCTGGTGTAGTTAGTACCCTTTCATCCGACTTTGCCACTCGGAAGCAACCCCTGTTGTTCTATAATCTCAAGCCAAGTGTGTGCGCTGTGTTTGAGGGATTGAAGAAGGAAAAGTTTATTGTGTTTTACAATGAAGACGATATCGATGAACTCATCAAAAGCATTGCTTAACTGTACCTCGTGCAATAATTTTATTCCACTGAACCAGTGTAGAGATTTCCTAGTGTAATTGCTTTATTTTAATATTTATTGAATAAATTTATAAAGTGTTGTTTGGTTATTTACTTTGAATAGAAATAAGAAGTCATCATGGTTATTCAGAATTAAAATGGTAGATTTAATTACATTTGTGCATTATTATCTTATTTCAATTGATAATTTTCAACTTGATAATTTTTATCATATGTTTTGAATTTAGAATCACTGAAATATATTTAGTTGAACTAGATTAGTGTTCATGTAACCAAGTCACTATTTTAAGGAAAATAATTGTTTGCGCTAATTTCGGTAGTTGTTTCATTACCAGTCTTTAATCGAAGAAGAAATAATCAACGTGAAAGTAAGTTACCAATTTATGCTAAACTGCTCGACTTCAGAAATAATAAACGAAGAATAAATTAAGTGTGGTTTGGTTTACGCAATTCTAATTATGTATAGTGACACATATTTTGTCAAACCAACGTCCCGAATGAAATAAATGCACAGGGCTTCTACTTAAGTGCTCGTATTTTTTACCCATCTATCGAGGCCTATCTGAAAAATGCAAAACAGATAAGACATCTAATCGTTTATTCATAGATATAGCTACAGATTATTCTCACTTTTCAAATAGAGGCATACTACAAATCTACATTTTCGGTGTTTCTGACAAGTAAGTCCAATTTAGAGAGTAGTAGTTTTTTTTTTACTGAGCAATAAATATATTAATAAAGGTACACATACCAATTGTTGCTAACTTAGCGCAAAAGGGTATGGTAACAATTAGCAATTGTTCACAAACATTAGCCTTAAAATTAATGTGTGAGAGTGAGTGTGCAGCGGATAAACAGGTGATCAGAAGTAGTTAGAACCGCTGAATATTGTGCAAAGTACTTAGTGTAAAGTCCAATTTAATTTACATGGGGAAATTAATAAAGAGTTGCATGCCACTTTTTTTCTAACTGCGAGGCGCGTCATATTTCTATATCAATTATATAGAGCACCTTATTCTGTATCATACAGTGGAAAATTTAATACCTAAAACACAGATTTTTAAGAGTGCGTCTAAATTAAGCAACCAATGGTTTTGTATGCAAAATGACACAAATTTGATAATTCTGCATATGCCATCACAACCAGTTTTTATATTGCCATGGCAAAGTTACGCTAATGCTATCATATTAAACTCATAAAAAGGTATTTTTATATGCGCACAGTAGCTATTTCATTCCTGTCGTAATTATATTCACTTTTAGTTGATTTCTAGAACTTGATAGGCACACATTACATTCAATAACTAATATTCGGCGGGAATATTCAGTGAGCAATGAGGAATAATTTTGTCTGTTATTTTTTATTGTAAACAACGTTATTTCTACAGACATTCACCAATCATTACATGCAATAACTACCTTGGCCCCGGAGGTCTTTATTAAAAGCGATCTGTACATATTTATATCTCTTACTCAGTTTCCAACATCTGTACGATGATAAGGTTCATTATTGGGTGCGTGTTTATATGCTTTATTGTGAAAATAGTGTTCAAGCTCACAAATGGCGTGTGTCGCAGTCCCACCTGTCTCATTGGCAAAACGGCACTCATCACCGGCGGCAATTCAGGTTAATCCAAACAATCGTTATGTGTGCGAACAATAGATTTAATTGCAAATTTCTCTTTATACAGGCATTGGTTTCGAGACGGCACTGGGACTCGCAGCACGCGGTTGTCGTGTGATCATTGCCAGTCGCAATTGTAACGCCCAGCATGCTGCAGCTATTTCCAAAGCTACTGGAAATTCCAACATAATTGCAAAGAAGTTGGATTTATCTTCATTGGCATGCGTGCGTGCGTTTGCTGCAGATTTTCTTGCAACAGAAGTATGTTTAGATATCCTAGTGAATAATTCTGGGACCGCAGGCCTTGGTAATGTCTATACCGAGGATGGTATACAAACAATTATGCAAATTAATCATTATGGACCATTTTTACTTACTCATCTGTTGATTCGTAAGTTGATGATTTGATGATGATACACAGCGTCTAAAACTAACTAGTATATTATTTTCGGTTTCCGACTAAAGCACTTCTGAAAAAATCGCCAACAGCACGTATTATCTTCACTAGCTCAATGTTAGCATTCACAAATTCGATTACCAGCATTGATAACCTCAATAATCCTTACAAGGACAAACATGCTGAGAAGAATAAATTGATTGATTTTCGTATTTATTCAAATAGCAAACTATGTAATATCATTTCCGCTCGATATTTTGCTAGAAAACTTAAGGGAACTCAAATTACCAGCAACGCTGTACATCCAGGCGTAGTCCACACACAAATTTATTCCATTGCTATTTCAACCCATCTGCCTGAATGTTTCTCAAAAATATTTTATTGCATTCTTGGTTTCCTTCTAAAAGTAAGTATTCTTGATTTACTGGTATAAATGAAAGTTGACATGTCTGTTATAGGATCCATATGAAGGAGCACAAACCATATTACATGTAGCACTCTCTGAAAACTTGAAAAACGTGAGTGGAAAGTATTTTTGGGATTGCATTCCATTCATTTTACCAAGTGCTGCTCAGAACAAACATCTGTGCAGCGAAGTTATTGAGGAATCAATTAAATTGGTAAAGCTGTCAAAAAATGAAATGTTATAGGGCATTGATACTGCAATATTGTTTATTTTTTATAACACTTACATATACTTTACTTGGAATAATAATAATATGCTGCAGCAACAGCAACACCTAAACAAAAAATCAAATAGTTTTTCATCCATGCTAAAGGTGGATAGTTTCTCTGTTTAGATATAATCCGAATAAATTTTACAGCTCCACTGGAATATGGAGGATATCTCATGGATCCTAACTTTTCCGAAAAATATCCTAAATCTCGTACAATACAAGTTTTCTTGTGCGTAAAAGCGTCAAAAGTATATCTGCCACCATAAGATCCCATGCCACTTTGCCCTACTCCTCCAAGCGGTATGTTGTCTGTACTAACTTGTACCCCAACATCATTCACGACCACTGTGCCGCTGCAAGTTCCCATCAAAAATTTGTCGATAGTACTCTTTGATTTGGTAAAAACATATATCGATAATGGCTTCGGTCGGGCACTGATGAAATCTATTGCTTCGCCAGGTCCATTTAGGTTAATAATTGGCAAAACAGGTCCAAAAATTTCCTCCGTCATAATAAAGCTATCATGGTTTACATTGGTAACAACAGTTGGAGCAATGTAACGCTCATACGGATCACATTGGCCTCCAAGGGCAATTTTTCCATCAGCCATCATTTGTACCAATTGCTCATAGTGCTCGTCATTTATGATTCTTGCGTAGAATGAAGATGTGCGAGGATCTGGACCAAGTAGATCCCCAATGGCGGCTTGCATGGCGATAATTAAACGCTCTTCAATTGATTTGCTACAGATTATATAATCAGGCGCAACACATGTTTGTCCAGCATTTAACAACTTGCCCCATGCAATACGCCTGGCCACGATGTTAAGGTTTATATTATCATCCACAAACGTGGGGCACTTACCACCCAGCGCGAGTGTGACGGGAGTTAAATATCGGTTACTTAGTTCTCGTATCATTTTTGCTGTGCGTTCAGTTCCAGTGAAGAAAATATAGTCATAACGTTGGCATAATAGTGCAGTTGTTTCCATTGCACCTCCATTGAACACCTGGTAACACTCATTATCCAGATACCTTCCGATTAATTCAGTGATCAACATGGCTGTAGTGTAGGCTTTTTCGCTTGGTTTCAACACTACACAATTTCCAGCTGCAAGAGCACCCACGAAAGGTCGAAAGAGTTGGAGCACTGGGCAACTCCATGAACCAATTATGAGCACTACGCCATAAGGATCCTTGCGCACTTGAACGAGGTCTAAGCAGTTTGGTAGACCTTTGGTAGGTACTTTCGGCTTATGCCAATCCCATACCTTGTTCAATGCCCGTCGGATCTCATTACGTACAAGATCTATCTCGGTAACCGATGTTTCTATTGGAGATTTGCGAAGATCGGAGTGGACGGCATTCTGCAGGCGAGTTTCATTTTCATCGAGCAGACGGAGGAAAGCCTGGAGTTGACTTTCGCGAAATTGTATTTTATGTGGGCGTCCATTGCGAAAAGCTGATCGCGTTCTTTGTATTATTTCAGAAGGAGATTGCGGCAGTAACAATGATGCCATTGTACATTCTGATCAATTCTGATGTGGAATATCAGCAGTGTATTATTTGGTGCAATTGATTTGGGAGGCATAAACGTCATCAATTCATTTATCCTTCGCGTTTGATTCATATCATTGCGCATTCAAATTAATACAACGGCCTATCTAACTGATAAATTGAAACACTTGTCAATTAAAAGAAATGAACATTATTTATAAAAAGTATTCAAAATAACCAAAAAGATTTACTCGAATTGAACTAATTTTCTTCATCATTGTGATGTAGTTAGAACTTATTGATACAAATTTATCAAAATTATTCCATAATTTAGAATAGCCATGCGAAACCAGATGTAACAAGACTTACAGTCTGCATACTGCATACTAAGATTTTCTGGTAGTAATTTGAAAGTTACAAGTCATAAATATATTGCGGCAGTTATTCCAAGTGGTTTGAAAGGTATCAAGCCCATCAAATTAAAAAAATCATTGTATTAAGATAACACTACTTTGGCACTATTTTGTTACTATTTAAAACGTCTTTGGCGTAAAGGCATTCTTTAGTAATGTTTAGACATAAACAAAATAGCAAGTGAAGTTATTTTAATACAACAAATATCAGATATTTCGTGACCTAATTTTAAAAGTATCGATTTGAAATAGACGCAGATTATCATTTAAACTACGCTGAATGTTTACATGACTAGAAGATTGCTATGAAAGAAAATAGCGAATTAATGCACTAGTTTTGTTATAGACATGATATGCACAGTGATAGATACTCATATTAGTAATAGTCATGTAGACAGAATCGCGCGATGTTTGTCTAATATACAAGATGTACACGGAAAAAACAAGAGCCATACGTTGCATAGCTTCCAATCATAATTTACAACAGCTTGTCATTCTGTTTAACGCATATTTATACGATATAAACGTTATTATGGAACGCACTAATCTTTTTAACTCGACTTCCGATATTACTGATCGAGGAGATCAAATTTTTAGCGTGGGGGGAAAGCCCTCGATTCGTATTAACCGTCGACAATGGACAAATTCGAGCGTTTTTCCTGCTGGGTGTATGGGAAACGCAGAGTTGAGCGAATCGCTACCTGAGAATGAAGTGCGGGTGGAAAATAACGCGGATATCCCAGCGCCCAGCGTGGAGCAAGCAGACACTGAGATTCAGGTCTCACAAAATCCACCGGCAAAGAAGGAACATGACGCAGCTGGCATTAACAATCTGACTAATGCGGCACCGGCCCCCATAGAAATGTACCAATATTATGGTTCAAACATCCCACGCAATCCTCTCACGGGAAGCGGTTGCGCCGAATTGAAACGTCCTTCGGGGAAGCGCGTGGTTAAGAAGAGGGCATCCAAATAATGGATAAAAATCGAATACAGATTCAAGCATATACACTTGAAATTGAATTTATACATGTGAAATTTAAGAACCAATTAAACAACCTCTTTTTTATTATAATACATAATGCGTTCGTAAAATTATTCAAGTGTTCACGTTTTGGTGAATGGTAGGAATCATATCATCAAAAATCAAATCCAACAGAATTCCGAAAATATTATTTACTTGTATCAGTAGTAAGATTTTTGTTCTCCTCAATGGCTATTTTGACTTCATTTATTGCCCTAGTGAAGTGAAGTTGTTCCAAAATATGGAGAAAGTTTTCAAGAGTCGCGTCTTCATCTTCCTCAAACCATAAATTCAACATATTCTTCGCTTGCTGTACAGGATCTGGTGTATTAGAAGCAATATATTCAATTTCATCATTTTTAAACGATAGTTTCGGTGCCAACTTCTTCCAATTATTGGATACTGCTACCGCAATATTGGTAAATTGTTTATTCGTTAATTCGGTAACTCTAAAGATGATGATATCTGGGATTTGAAACTCGGATTCTGTTGGCTCCACTGCGGGCCGGAACAAATCAACTTCCTCTGATAAGCTAGGCACTGGTTCTTCACTGCCAGTAGCAGATTCTTTTGCGGTAGCAATACGACGAACAACATCTTCAAGAAATGAATTTGGCGGACGTATTGGTCCGCAATTATTTCCCATAAAAAAATGCACAGAACGCCTTGCGAGTAATCGCAACGCGCGCCAATTATAGCCGTCCCTTAAAAATATTTCACGGCGAAATTCTCCGTCGTCAATATTCTGAAAAGCACTTTGAAAATAATTATTCATGGAAGGTAAAAAGTCCCGTTCTTTGGCTTTGCACGCTTCCAAATTTAGTGGATTGATATTCCATAGTTTAGTAAGTTCAGTGTTTCCCATATAATATCCTTTCTTCTCTCGAGCTGCTTTAACCAGATCTCCAAGTTGTTGCTTGGGTGTTTTACTTGTATTTACCTCTTCTGTGCTTGGCACTGGCAATGCTTTGCGAAATTCTTTGCAACCGTCATTTTTCCATGCGTTCCAGTATTCTTCTCGGATAAGAATTTTGGTTACTATTGCCTCAAATTGGACTCCATCAGGTGGTGTTTCTTTGATGAGTGTATGTACCTTGTCTGATATGTTTTGTATATAGTTCTTTTGGTCTGGTTGCAGTTCATTTGACGGTGCATTTTTAAATCTAACAGTTGAAGACAAGTATTGGAAAAGGATCAAAAATTGCAGCAACACAAAACGTCTAAAGTTTACATCATACAACTGTAGGTCTAACAACTTCCGATTTGTTAAATACTTGGAGAAGTAGTTTTGAACACTGTCATTGGAACTGTTACCTAAATGCTCAAGCTTCAGGCCTTCAAATGTGGATACAATACTGCTTGCATGGTTACAGAATACTTTCCACTGTACTTTGTCATAGCATTGATTAGGATTTCGAAAGAAGTCTTGTAAAGACCAAAATTTACAGTAGAGACTATACTCAATTACAATTTTTCCTGGTCTTTGTCCATCATCAATATCTTCCTTAATATCCCCATCAGCCCCAAACTCAGTTAAATTCTCTACATTAAATTCACCCACTATATTTAGACCAGATCTTTCAGAAAATGGGAAAAACTTTGCCAGAAACAACAGTATTCTTCCACAAAATATAGTGGAGTTAGACTTTGACAATCTGCGAAGGAGATCATTGCATAATCTCAGCAAACTGTTCTTACACACTGGAAAGAATATCTGCTCTTTCCATGTTGCAACATGATCTTCAACAAAGTTAAACATTCTTTTGCAATCATCCAGTGTCATCATATCAAAAATATCTGTTAGCAGCATTACTGGGGTAGATGGCGTCAATATATCAATTCTACATGCATTGATGCTTAACTTTAAAAAATCTTCTAATGCAGCAACACTTGCTTCCTTTGCAACCAATTTTTGTAGATAACCACGAAAGATTTCATCAAAAGATATCTTCACATCTGGATCAGGATATTTGCATGACTTATACTTTGCTGAAAGTCGTTCCTCTAGTGGGCCAGTTGATGTGAGTATATTCTAAAACAAAACAGACTTTTAAAAACATGCTGGGCGACACTCCCAAATAATCACAATGAAAATAGTAAAGAACCAGAATTGCTTATACATTGCCATGTTGAGTGTCTGCATAAACCTCATACCCATGCACCATACAGCTATGTTATTCAGGAGAAACAAAAGGAACATAAAACTGTGTCGTACATTTTGGCGATTTTTGCATGCTTATACATTGCTGACACTAAGCTGTTTTACTGTTTGGCGGTGTGTAAATATGCGGCCTGAAAAGCTGTAAACAGTTCTAAGATCACTCGCACTTACCTCAACGTCTTCGCGTAAGAAGTCAAAATCAATCAATTTTGTATCTAAAGACAAAGGAGCAGCTTCCTCAACTCCAATTGAAATTTGCTTTTCATTTGTATTGTCCATACTTCTTACTTGATGGTGTCGCTCTCGCTAACACTCAATCCACCTTCGCCGATGAACTAAACATGAACCACATGAACCACATGAACCCAACTGCACCAACTGCGCTGGCGCGTTGCTGCCGCTACCTTGCCTCGGTGGTGCCCTCTAACTGCATGTTATCTGTCACTAGCGGCCGCCACAAAGCAGCCAGCAACGAGGCAAGGGCAATCAAGAGGTAGTTCGACGTAGTTCGACATTATTTTATAGAATTTTCGCGAATTTTCTGTGGTCATCACAAACGGTTAATTTTCTCGACGCAAAACATCGTGAGGAAGTGCTTCCTTCTGACCATCAACTGTAAATCAGTAATTAAGTGGTGAGAATGTCTCTCTTTGGAATGATGGGTTTTGGTGAGATGGAGGACGATTCGATTTTTGGGTAAGCACCTCTTCTATGCAGCGCGTTTTCGCGTGAACGTGGTGCGCCATACTTTTACAAACACAATAAATAACAAGTTCTTTAATCTCCGCGACTAACAAATGAATCAGCTTCACGAAACATTAACAACAAATGGGAAACAATGTATGATTATGCTTGTAGGTCCCATATGCGCACCGTGCGCCAGATGAACAACATGATGAATAATATGATTTCCAATCCCTTTGGAATGATTTCTCCTTCCTTTGAGAGTCTTCCTTTGGGACATCGAAACAGTATTGGGAATATTCATAATTGCCTCTTGTCTTATGGAGGATTTCCAGATCCAATGCAAAATTTTAACCCACTTTTGACTGGATCTTTGGATTCTTTGGGTCCATCTCATTCGTCATTCAGTTCTTCATCTACTGTTGTTAGCATGACATCAGGGCCTGATGGGAAGCCACATGTAAGTCAATAAATTATTAATTTCACGGACTTTTAGAAAATTGTAAAATGGTTATGCAAAGTAACATACAATAATAAATATTATGCATGAACTGTTATGTTGTGATAATGACTTGTCAGAGCATGCTTAATTTCAACAAATTTCTCCCAATGACACTGCTTAAGTGTTTTTTTTTCTTTGTCAAATTTTAGTTGTAAATTGTTTAATAAAACTTATCAGTTTGGCACATCACAATTAATCTAGTCAAGTTTTCTGGAACAGTTTTAAAAGCTAGACTAGATAGTGATATTAGAGTAGCATTCAGGAGAGATTGATTTCTATCCGCGACTGTCCTATTTCGTGTTTTCCGAGACATGGGGTTTTTGCGGAGTAAATTGTTTACAATTTGCTTATTTTACTTTCATAACTACCTACGATCAAATTAATCATATTTTTAGGTCTATAAGGCAACCTCGTCAACGCGTATGGCACCAGGTGGTGTGAAAGAAACGCAACGTACAGTCTGCGATTCCCGTACAGGCACAAAGAAGATGTCCATAGGGCATCACATTGGTGAACGCGCACACATTATCGAGCGTGAGCAAAATATGCGCAGTGGCGACCAAGAGGAGCGCCAAGATTTCATCAATCTCGACGAGGAGGAAGCCGACGATTTCAATCGCGAATGGGAGACACGAACACGTAGCCGATCGGACATTCCACGTATTGGTGGCGTATCTCGTGCTCCACGACACAACTATGGGTCAGTTCCGGCTATCACTGCGGGACCAAGGTATGAAAACCACAATAAATAAAAAAAAAACTCATTGCATTTCTCCCGTACATTAAAGCTATTGTTTCATAACATTTTGTTATTTTATGAAAGTTCTTTTGTTTCATATCGTTTGTTTTCTTATTTGTTCCACGTAAACATCCTATTTTGTTTTTTGTTGACGTTGTTCATAATTGCATGGTGCTATAGCCGCCGTAGAATGTCCACCAATGCACCTCAGGGGATGTCGCGACGCACCGTTCGCTCTTCGCCGTTACTCGCGCTCCCATCCAGTTCGTCCAGGTAAATCGATGGTTTAAACTCCAGTGATACTATTGCTTTATTAACTCATTGGCGTTGTGCGTACAATGATCATCTGTGAAAATATCAATCAATGCTGTAATCTGAAGAATCGGTTGTTGGGCAATAATTTATTCACATCGAATCATGTCTTGCAAATTCAACGTTTTCGCAGTAAAATTGATGCATTTTGCGGTATACTGGGGAAGTGTTACTTATGCGTTGTACTTTTACAGGTATTCACGCAAACATTAACTCGCACGTCTCTTCCTTCGCATCTCTCTGTTGTTTGTTGTAACTTGTGTAATCGCGCGTCAGACGACGACCGGGTGCAATACATACAAAACACAGCTTGCACAAATCGCTCCCTACTAGGTTGTTAAATTAAACAAGGTTCCACACATTTCAACAAGTAAGTTGACATTTAACACGGAACTTTGCAATAAATAACTAAGCGTCTATTGTATAACTACTCGTCTTTTCTGCAATTCCTTTTAACATGAGCGGTTACTAGTGGATGGTGTTGAAATTAATGGTTGTTTCCATTCTTCTGTTGAGTTATGAATGAATCTATACTAATACGCTGGACTAACTGTTGCTATGAACTGCTGTTTATTGATATATTGTGCATTTCAAAGCTTTAACATATTAATAACTGTTTTGTACATCTTTTGTAGATGTTTCTATGTGTATTGTATTTATTTATTACTGACGTTGTCTATACGATTGTAGCTCATTGGCACAGCCATCTCAGCGAACGCCGTATACACCACCTGGCTACACTTCCCATCCCAGAAAGCACAAAACAAACATCAAGACCGTTTCCGGATCGTCGCCACCGCAGCCCTATTCATCGCACGAGGTAGAGTAGTGAATGCCACAATCATCATGTCAAGCGACAACTTTAATATAATACTTCTCTAATATAATATATGAGTTATGCGGTTCATTTTGATTAAATGCAAATGAATGCACGATCTCGGCAACGCAACGCAAATCAAGACCGGCGATGCGATTCGCGAGTTCACACATGCAGATGAACTTAGACTAATTTTGTTATTGTACTATACTATGTCATTCAATATATTTTTCGTTAGCTTCGTGCTATTTCCGAGAAATTCTTAAATGATAGATAGGCAAAACACAATGGTAGCGAAATTAATTTAACAGAATAGAAATAGTTAATTCTTTCACATTGCTTGGCCGTTAAACACCAAGCAAAATAGACATAGATAATGCGCGCTTCACATTTTCGGCCGTCGCTGCGCGAGATGTATATGCGACGCCTTGTTAAAAGCGTTGCAAGTATTAGATGTAGTGCGATGAAAAAGTTTGAGTCAATGATATATTTATTACATTTATGCGTGTATTATACTTTTAGGGTGGGACATAATTCGATTTTAGGCTGCGTTGTGTAGAGGTGGTTTCGGCCCCGCTGATTCAGTCCTACTGTTATGGATTTCTAGACTACAAACAATTGAAAAATGTTCTGGGGATGCCTGTTTCGGTTAGAATAGCCAATAATTTTTTTGCTTCGAAGATAATCGTTATGTTATATGTTCCTACCTCTTTTTCGCCAATATGTTTATCTATTAGGTTTATTAAATAGCTTTTTGGTTCAGGGTGCTCAAACCAGTTGGGGATGAGGTATGACAGGATGCTGGAGACGGTAGATTCGAATCTTCCGTCGACTGTTCTATACCTAGTTTTTCTCGCTCTATTATACGCAAGGCTGAACCGTAGGAACCATTATGTTTATTCCTATAACTCATAAATACTTACATGTGCACTCCCAGAGAAAATGCGTATTGAAAGAATGCGATTCATAATAATAATAATAAGATATTGGGCATGAGACTACAAATACGTACCATGCTACAGATATAACAGAATACATTTGAAATATTGTTGATGTAAAACTCTAATCTCTATAAATGATAAAGAAGTGTAACTTAAATTTTAATGAAGCAAAAGATAACATTTCCTCATAAATATTACAGTTGATATACTTCACATAAAAAATTATCATAAGTTAAGTAGACCAGGAAAATAATCGAGCAACTGATTATAAATTTGTCCAGTCTTCATGAGGAACACGTCAATAGAAATATTTGGAAATAGAACATTTTGTTGCGGGCGGCCGCAACCACGACTAACACAACGCGCTCTCTTAGCTTGCTAGTACCGTGCATCCCCACAATTCTGATTCAGTAACGAATATATTCTTCTAAATGTATTTAAATATTTTTAAACAATGGTAATATATTTGTAGTTCTCACAATCATAATGTCAAAATGTAAAAAAATGCAGATTTAAAATTTTCCGCATATAATAAGTTAATTTTGCGTTACTGAACGTTTAAATCAATATATGGATGTAACTGTGGTAAATATGGATAGTAAATTTGTGCCCTTTATTTCAGACACCTCAAAATATAGGAAATATAAATAAATATTAAATAAATATAAGTAGTAAGGAACACATTAAACTACTCCTAAAGTCACAGCACCAGAACACTTCATAAAATCAGGAAAGCAGGTCTCAATACCCATTTCTCTAGCTTGCTTCCGATGTTGTTTCTGCAACTTCTTATGTCTTCTTTTTAAATACTTTTTGTTCAGCTTTAATTGAATTTCAGTGAATGTCTTTCCTTTGGTTTCCGGCATGTAAAAGATAACGAAAACAATACCCAGAAAGCAACATATCATGTATATGATAAAGGTATAATGCATGCCCATTGCGTTGCTCATTGGCTTGAAAAACTTGGATACCATAAAACTTGCCGAGCTTCCGTAAAATGTACTTAAGGCAATAGCGACACTTTTTATGTTTGTGGGAAAAATCTCGCTAAGTATTACAACTGGTACTGTGGTAATACCCACGTTATTCATTATAAGGAATAACACCATGCCAGTTGTAGGGAGCCAGGATATATAGCTCACATCGAAGTTTTTGCTTTGTAGATAGAAGTAAGCAGCTTCTCCAGCGTAAGCTATCATGCATCCGAATGCGGATATAACTAGAAGTGGCTTTCGTCCGATTTTATCCACGAGGAATATGGCGAAAAATGCTAGATAGGAATGACAGTGAGTTAATGATAATCGGGTTATTGTAATCATAATAATACCTGCTGGAATTTGGACAGCACCAAAGATAATGCTAGATAATCCCGGCGATATGCTGCTTCCCGTGCTTGATACAATTTGCTGCATGTAACTGTCAATTGCAGAAACACCGGAGAATTGATTTAAGCTCTTAATGCCAATAGAGATGATAAATGCCTGTCTGTACTCTTGGTTACTGATAAACTCCCAAAAGGTGCATTGGTTTTGCATATCATTCTCAATAATGTCTTCAATTTCGATGAGTTTCTTATCGACGTACTCTGGAGTTGCATTGGATTTTGCAAGCATCATTAACACTTCGCGTGCTTCTTCAGTTTTTCCTTTGGCTACCAAATGGTACGGTGACTCGGGCATAAGATATAGAAGCAGTAGTGATAGCAACGGCACTATCAGGCATAGAAGTGCCAAAGTTACATATGATACAAATGGCCCAATTGCAAGTACAATAAAGGTCCCCATTAGTTTCATTATGGAAGTAATAATTCCCAGTTTGCCGCGAAGATCAACATCAGCAACTTCTCCTGAATAAATGGTGGATGCAGAATAGGCACAACCAAATCCTAGGCCGCCTATGATTCTTGCAACGCAGATAAAAATCGGGGTCTTTGTGAAAATAATTATAATCCAAGGTATCGACATGAATACTGAGGACACAATCAATGCACCCCTTCGACCGCATTTATTAATTATCCAAGAAACAGCAAGGCATGAAGGTGGAGTCGCCAGTGAAGCTACTGATGCCAACCAAGATCCTTCCTCCTGATTATGTAAAATGCAGTATAGGATTTTGAGAAAGGGTTGTGAAAGAAACGCTTACATCGGTTATTGGCCTATCCATCGGTGAATTATCTCCTTGCAGTAATGGCAGTGTAGGCGAGGGCCAAGCTCCGTACATGGAAACGGAAGTAATGGTCATGGTAGCTGCGAACAAGAATTGTTAAGGGCGTTTGATAAGTTTGCGAAATAGGCCAAGACGTTGTAATTAAAATAAAAACAGTGTGGAGTGACAAACAAATTAAAGGATTTCAAAACACTTGTATTGATAACAACGTGCATAGCAAACAAAAAATAAATAAAAACTCACCTATGCACACGGTGACATATTGCATATATCGCACGTTACCAAAAAGGTTCCAGAACATGATCACTTTTCGTTTTTATATTTAAATCACATAGATGATATATAGATGGATATTAAACTGAGTGAGTTACACGTCTACTTATTCTACTGGTGTTCACAATATTTGTTCATCCAACTCTTCTTCAAACTCTTCTAAATATCACTCGCTGAAATACTGCCAAGGAATGAATGTTTGATGAATTCAAATTAGAAGTTTTGTTTATTCCACAATGCGCCGATTAGAAACACACTAATGTCAAATATTATTCTTCACGTAGTTTGTTTTCTGGATATCGTCAGATTGCTCATATTATCACTTCTGATTCACTCTTTATTACCAGATTTGCTAAAAGTGTTTGAATATTTTCGGCATTGGTACAAGCTTTGAACACATTGCCCCGGTGTGTTTTGGCTTTTAAACTTAAATGCTGGATTGTCTTCATATATACATTGAGGTTTCCCAAAACCACGCGCCCCACCAAATTATACTTAGGTGACGTGCTCTTATCGTGCGTGAATTTTCAGAACAAAGTAAATGACAATCAACCAAACAATCCCTGGAATACATACGTAATAAATGCATATGCATTTTCAATGTTGCTTTAATTTGCAAAGTAGCAGCATGAATATCTGCGTGCCTTTCAAGTGATTGGTTAATTATATGCACGTTAATAAAATTTGCCCCGAAAGATATTCCAGTGACGCCAATTGAAGCAAATTGCAATTCGCTTTGCGAATGTCAACTTT
Organism: Ecitoglossa quadriceps; assembly: GCA_027574925.1. Lineage (NCBI taxonomy): Eukaryota > Metazoa > Arthropoda > Insecta > Coleoptera > Staphylinidae > Ecitoglossa > Ecitoglossa quadriceps. The sequence goes on along the minus strand of JAODGC010048276.1, from coordinate 104,670 downwards.
GGCGGTGCAAACTATTTTTGCTTTACATTGACCGCGAATATTGAGGTTGTCATCTATTTTTTTTACAATTTTCCCAGTATATCATTAACACATGTGCAACTAGAATAATTTATAGAGAGGAATGTGGTGCCATACTTAAATATCAACTAAAATGCATTGCTATTGCTAACGGAACATTTAATAATGTTTATTGCCAAAACACCATCTTCTCTGAGGGACAGTTCAATCATGTTTTCATAATTGAATTGTTTCTTGTTTATAAATTGCAAATGTCAATATGATTTGTACACATATCTTAGGAAAGATGAGTAATTTCATAGCAAGTCATAAAATACTTAGCAGAATATGTGCAAATAATAGCGAAAATTTTTCAACTAACATGCCAATAAGTTAGCTTAATCTTTTAATTTGTTAGTTTTTACTCGTTATCACGAGTTGGTATTTACCCATGGGTTCATCCATCACATTTAATAATATTGAACCGTTTCGTTGAATTCTCATGCAGTACTTTTTTTCTTTTGTTTTACATCTGAACTAGTTATTTACATTTCAGATTATGATAATTTTTCAAATAATCGCTTATCAATAAATGCTGGAATGCACCGGCAACCTGAATTTTTCAAGTTTGCACGCATAGATTAGGTACAGAAATTTGGTAGGTATATATATATCCTTTGGTGCGAAAACGCAAAAAATGTGAGAGATTTAAAACTATCTATATTCGTTAAGCATGTGCAAATTCTTCGAAATACTTCATAAACAAATATCGAATAATACGTGCCATTTCGGTCGCCTGAGATTCCAATTCTAAGATCAAATACGGACTCACTAATTATTTAAAAAGAATCTGAACTAAAGGAACTGAACATATGCAAAGTATTGACGAATGAAAACATTCTAGATTTTCGTAATTACTTTTGAAGTTTTCTCTATATTTTATATTAACATGAAAACAAAATTTAGGTACATTAGTATCTTAACTTAAGAAGTTATTTGTACATGTATATGTAATTGGAAAATTTGTATTCATTATATTTATTATTATTCTAGACAAACTTGGCAGGTAGATAAGAAATTATAAGAGAAACATTATTCTTGCCACTCAAATTCTGTATTTGGCAGTACAAAACTACTTTAACGTCAAACGTCATTGTTGCTATATCGTATGCATGGATTATTTCAATTTTAAGTCACCCCCTTAAAATTAATTTCATATAGGTCAAATTTGACGAATTTTTGGTTTATGGCAACAGAGGAAATGCTATTAAAAAGAAGTAGATGGATTATAGGGTTTTTATTTTATTACCAAAGAGTTACCTTGTGGAATAGTGTCAATTACTACTAGCCTACTTACTAGCTGACTAAAATCTGGGTCAAATTTGACGAATTTTTCATGTATGGCAAAAGATATGTTGGAAAGATAGGTGCAGTAGACTTTTGACTAATTGTAACATTTCTTGGAGTTAATTTTAAGTTATTTCCGTTGATCTCAAAACTAATATCCACCTGAATTCGGTGGATAGACGAAAACTTATTTTGGCTACAAAATGAGGTACCTAACATTTATCTATGCCTAATAGATTTTCTGCTAGGACCAATGCTGTTTTTGCAAATGATAATAAAATGCTTATCTACAAGTGGTATACTTGCGTTAACCTACCCCAAATGGTTATTTGGGGTAGATAACTGTAGATAATTTGGCGAGATTCACCGCACAGAAAGTAACAGAATGGCCAAGTGCATAATTAGGGCCTCGAACACGATAAATACATTCACGGCTTCGCTCTGTAATCTAATTCGTCGTGGAAACCTGAAAATTTAAACACAGAAATTACGGCGACTTATTTCGATCGATAACTCTTATATTAATATTCTTTTAGTTATAATATATACAAATTATATTAAATGCAATAAACAAAATCATTTGAGAATAATCCAAGAAAAATACTTATTTTACAATCTATCCTAAACTGCAGTGATATTGTATATTTTAATATCTGTGTAGGTATCACTCACACCTAAGAACGTTAACTGTTTAAATGAATGCGAGATCAGTCTTACAATATTTAACTCGATGCATATAAAAAAGTACAAAAATGATTGGCTTCTCCTTATATTGTAAGTAATTTAATAGTACTGGCGCAATTAACTTCTATTCTTTAATGACTAGTCCTCCCTACATCTATAGATACACCCAATGAAATACAACACTCAGTGAGAACGGAACACAAGTTCACTTCACCGAAGAAATTAAATGTTATATATGTATGTAACGTCGAAAGAATCAAATAAAAATTAGATTACACGTATGTCGAATAAGTCTCGTACTTGTTGGTACATATTCTATCAATATAAACGTAATGTTAAACCATTGTAACATTCCTACGTTTCTTCTCGCCGCTATTTACCGAACTCATAGATCCCTGTAAACTTGGATTGAAAGGCACTAAGGTTTCGTTCCTTTGCATCGATTGATAAATCTGATGTGCCCCTTGTTGATTTGGACTCTGGATGGGTTGATGCACACCATAAATATTGTAATTAACTGGGTAACCGCTTGCATTGAAAGCAGGTAGTGGCGGTACTGGTGGAGGAAACTGGCCTTGCACGTAGTGTTCCGGAACCTGGTTCATTATTTGCATATGTTCAGCATTTTGACCAGAAATGGACATGTGATCAAGTTGCGACATGGCATCCTGATGTTGAAGCTGCTCATCCTGCATCATATTTTCCATTGGACTATGGCGACGTTCATGCTCGTGAAGGAGCTGGCTAGCGCTCCAGGAATTGTAGGGGCTGAGAGTATGGCCGTTGCGTTGGAGGGTGTTATTGGAGATGACGCTAAGGCCGCCATAGTTATTATTCGGAGAATTCATTTGATCATGTTGCATTTGCTGTTGCTTCAGTTCTTCAATAAGTTGTTGCTCTTGTTGATGGACTAGAGAAAAGCGTTTCTTGGGCTCATCCTCATATCCATAGTTGCTGACTGGAACACCGACAGTATGATGTGCCGGATAGTCCGCGTGGTAGGTATCTTGCTGTGGACTCTGTGGCATATTGAGCGGTGAAGAAGGTACAATCGTAATGGTTGAATTCAATTTGTCCGTTTTGATTTGGCTTGTTTTACTAGATTTGTGGTCACCACTTGTGCGCCTTTTAATTACACAGAAGTAACAATATAGAGTCAACAATACAATCAAGAAAAGGATGCCAATAATAACTGGGAGAATAATCTCCAATCCCAAGTTCATGGTCTTTGCAACGCTTGGTCCAAAATTTTCACTTCCAGCTTGATTAACCAAGAAAGGCCAGGATGAATCATTTGTTGTGTATGTAGGCGCGACAGTTGGAGGTGGTGGCGGAGATGACACCAAAACACGCACCCAGTTTGATACAGGTCCAGGTTTCGAATCTGATGAGATTTGGGTATACGCTCTAATTGCAAAGAACAATGGTTTGTCCAAAAGATCCCGCTCTTGCGACATGTCGATGGTAAACGTTGTCTCAGATCCAGTAGCAAGGGGAAATGGAACATTACGGCCTTCCCAAGGAGTTGCAACGGTATCATATTTGTCGACAATTTCTTGAACACTGGTAGTGTATTTAATTTCATATCGGGCAACATTGTGGCCACCCATGTCCGGAGCTGTCCAAGTCAATAACGCTTTCATATCCTCAGGCTTTACATCAACTTTAAGGTTTCCAATGCGTCCAACAGGCATTTCATTATCAATATCATCATTTGTAATTTCAACAGTGCGTGCTGGGAGAACTCTTTGGAAAGGATTGATTGGTTCTACATTAGAGGTACGGATACGACTTCCGCAGCATTGCGCATCACCTTGTTTGCTATCGCCACCAGTCCAACTGTAGGCTGTATTGCCATTGTCCGAAGCAGTGACTTCAAATGTGTAAGTTCCTGGCCCTCCGGCGGCAGCACTGAAATATCTGGAGTAGACGCCATCTCCTTTCGTAATGTCAGGATCTCCGCTGCCAGTGTCCAATAGTTCGAGAGTTTCCTTGTAGATAACTGTACCATTTATCTCTGTTTTCGTAACTAGAACTTCTATTTTCGCTCCCATTACTGGATAATCTCCATGTTTCACCTCACTGTACAATGTCAGTGGAGTGTTAGGTGAGCTTCGCTTAATCCAAAATCGACCACGCACGATTTGAGCGGATTTTGTTTTTGGAGTAGCCATCACCTGCAGAAAGTGCGGCTGGGGATTTCCAACGAATGGTTCAATGACGTATGTCCATGTGCCAGGCTCAGTAATGTTTGTGGTCAAGCTGATAATTTTCACAGACACTAAGATGTCACTTCGGCGGGTAAATACCTCTTGACCAGGGCTGGTGAGCGATAACGATTTGATAAGAGGTGTGTCAACATCGTGCGTGTACAACATAAAACGTGCTGGTTCTCCCATATTAGCATCAAGCATAAAACTGCCGGTGATGGAGTTGCGGCCATCGTTGCGTATTTCACGTCGATGAATTTCCATTGGCAGATTGCTGGTAGTGCAATATTTCTGAACGATGTTGTACAAAACGTTGGACAGTTGGAAATATGTAGTCAAAACACTAGTGTCTACATTGACTTTCTTCTCTGCTACAGTGTACGCTTCACCGCCGGTACCCTCGGCTAAAATGTCCAAACTCTGCACTCGAGTAATTTCAGGATAGTTGATAGTAGCCATTTTGACTTTAGACTTTCGGGCTTCCTTCATTAATGTCTCAATGTTCGCATTCCGGTTCATGCCAGGAGCGATGACAATAATGACGTTATTAGCAGGGCCGGCAGCTTTTGTGCGCTCGTTTAGCATTTCGATCGCCTCCTTAAGCGCGCAATGTAAGCACGGAGATTGAGTGGAATCGCCAGGAGCGTACGGTACAGCAGAAGACAATTGATCGCGGTTATCAATGCCTGGTCCTTTCATTGATACGATATTGAGAAGTTTCACTGATCCAGTTTCATTGGTGGCCACCATGCCCACCTCAACATTAGCATCCTCGGGCAGATCGTACAGTACCAGTTTACGAATGGAAATCCGCAAGAATTTCCAAGATTCACGAATCAGCATATCCTTTGTATTCTCGACGACAATGACAAATCGCGTGGTATTTTGCTTTTTGAAAGTAATGCGTGGAGTTGTATTCTGAATCTGGCTATTCTGATGGCTGCCACCTAAAGCGCTCGTTGCAAAGTCGGGATGCTTTATAATAACTTCAAAGGTGCTCTTCTTCTCACAAATTGAATTATGCTTGGTAGGTGCATAACGATCGTGGTTACCTTCGTCACAGAACATAAATACTGTAGGCGCCTCAGCACCGAACATGATCGAACTACGCGCTTTATCATCCACCATCTTAGTCACATTGAAATCAGTCGTAGATCCGGAGCAAATTCTGAAAAACACAAGAATGATTCATGGATTAGTATGAGACAAATGCATTTACAATGCAATCATGCGACTTATGTACACAACCTACTCACCCATTGTCCGAAATGGGAAGGTCTGAGCATCCAGTAACTTTCACCGATTGAGAAACATCGTCGTGGTAGCACATTGGATAAATCGGATCACCCAAATATCCTTGTTCCTCAAATACACCATAGCGATACATCGCAAATTGTTTGATCAGGGAACGTGCTGTATATAGAGAAATATTAATATACATCACATTTCCATAAGACTGGTGTTTACTTACCCAAGGTATCGTCTCTACGCTCCAAACTCTCAAAGCCGAGATAAATCTGATCGCCTTTTTGTCCGCAACCAGATGACTGCAAGGTATACAGCCGACCGCGCGCCGGTCCCGTCGGCTGTATGGTGATGTCCGAGACTTCGCCTGAACCGGAAACAACAGGTTTCGATACACATGAGTCTGGCCACGATGCCGGAAGGACGACAGTTGCTGAGCGCAAGAAAGCTCTTCCATCCAAGGCAGCAAACAGGTATTGAGATGCACTTGTAAGGGTTGCCTGCAATGCACAAGAGAATGACAATTTAATAAAGGGGGAAATTTTAATTAAAACTTATTAGCATTGCAAATGTGATACAACAATCCGTCAACGAGTGGAATGAGTCGTCGACCTGCAGCGAATTGCAATTGCACATAAAGCACGCCAACTCACCGACATACCGATACGAGAATTCTTGCCACCGCGACTATTTTAATATCAAAGCGAATAGTTTGCACCCCTAGGATCGACTGGGCAGACCTATACAATGCGCCGAACGGGTAATGCGCGGGAATGTGCATCTTTGATGTCTCCAAAATTGACATGCCAATGGGGTCGTTACTGTTTATATTAAATTCTACGCGTAACGTATACGTGCTTGAAATGTATTTAAATTGCAACTGCAAATGGGACTTCCCTTGTCATTCTGCCTAGGACTATTATCGAAGCACAGTACATTTACGGTTGTTTATCGTTGCCGCGTTGACTGCGCCAGTAATTGCATTTACTAGCACTGGAATCAACATTTGTATATAAATTGTTGCGATTGTCATTGTCATTTAGTTTCTTTGATATTGTTGGTATAGTGTCGCAAATAGCGAGCCCAGCATATTTGACGCATACAAACGTGCAGCACGTGCAGCGTGTTGAAGGCATGACCACGCTAGCAATCCGAATCTTCTCAACGTTCCATTGCGCTGATAAAGCTACGACACCCTGGCGACACCACATCATGAAATACAATACTTTGTTTGCTGCTACTGCTTGTTCCGAGTGTCTCCTGCGATTGCAGAGGAATTCAATCAACGCGAGCCAGAAATATTTTATATACGCGTTCAAACATCAACTTTGTGTACTATTATCGCAGTCCCATCGTCGTTATCGAAACAAATATGCGTTGTCTCAATGGACCTGGGAGTATCCTTTGAAACATTCTAATTACAACTTTCTGAATAATGCTCCATTGGAATCAGACATCGTTCCAACAACCATGATAATTTCGCACCGTGAAGTTATTGATGTATTGCAAGGCAAGTTTCACCCACGTCTGAGTGAACTGCAATTTGGATCCTTTACTGAAATTGCACCCTGCGCATTGCAACAATACTTTGTAAGCGGCAAAAGCGGTGACAGACAAGTCCTTTTTTTTTTCAATGATCAATGCCACACAGAGTCGCCCGACCGAGGAGTTCGTGGCCCACCGAACAAAATATTTCCGGGCCGTGAGCGGAGCACTCCTCGCGGTCCGCGGACCGTTGAAAATCGTACGTGAGAAAGCGAAAGGTATTTTTCCGAATGCATACGAACGTATAAACTATCCATAGAGGCGGCGGCGCATTTATTTCTGACGCAGTGACGATAATTTTTTTGCGCTGACCTCAAGCGCAAAGCAATAAAAAGGCGCTATGACACGTGAATGGAATTAACAAGCATCAATTAATACATTCATATAGCTGAATCAGAAACCAGACAGTACCGTTCCAGGAATATATTCGCACAATTCGATGCATCACCTCACAAAATCATGAGGTGCCTAATAATTACTTACCCAATACCATCGATGTATGTGAAAGTTGAAGGTTTCGTTGGCATAGCGCGACCATTGTAATAACTGACATGTGGGTGTTGACTTTAATTGAAATTCAACTTTTATCAAACTTGTAGCTGACTCGCATTGAGTAGATCGCGCGAAAGAATAGTTCATGTCTATTCAATTTAGTACCAAACAAATGTGAACAAAAACGAATGAAATAAAAGGCCACGAAGCGAGAAGAGACGTTTAGACGAAAAAAGCAAGTCTTTAGTTTTTTCTCACTGCACCAAGACACGGTAATCAAGTACAAGCTAAAGTAATGGACACACAGCCATGTAATTACCATTTAATAACAGCTCTTTTTCGGCGTGGTAATTTTCATCAGCGTATCATTAGATGCGCGCAACCAAATCCCCGTAAAAGAAAGATGAAAAATTGTGGGTGCGTAGATGATGACCCGGAAAGGTTAAAGATTTGGTGTGCGCCGAATATTACGAGTATTTATGCTAACTTGATGTTGCAACATACGCCAAAGCTCATCTCAAGAAGACGCAGTTTCGACCTCACCATTTGAAGGAATCAGCAAGTACTACTAGTGCGAGATAAATCTAAGATATAACAAATATTTTGCAATTATGGAAATCTCCACGCGCATATGCCATACAATTAAATTCAAATGGCCGACGTTAAAATTCTGAAAAAACATTGATACATTGTTAAAAATACAAATTTATGTACACAATTAGGCATCGCATTGGGTTCATTAAATGGAAATAAACGTATTATTTTACGGCAAGTCATGCATTCTTAATCCGTTTTCAGTCTGTGCAAAATAACATTAAACGGGGTTGGATCGTATAGGTCCTGACTGCACATAATGCATATGGTAGTGGTAAATTGAGACGCAGGTTACTTTTTATGCGAGAAGGAAGTACGGAGGCCCCACAAGCAGCCGTTTAGAGTTTAAGATTTCAGTTTCCTCCACGAGGAACATAAGGCGCGACATATGCCATGTGACTACGCTTGGGCGAGAAGCCTTCAACGAGTTCCAAAAACATGAAAGCAGGCATAAAGATAGTACTTTAGTCGGGCACTGCAAAATGAAATTTTTAAAGAACTTCGAGTGCAGGTTTTTAGTTGTAACTATATCGGCGCTTGCCTGCACATCGTGCGGATAAACAAACGCATGCAACGTAGAACGTAAATACCCGGAACATGAAGAGGTAAAGATTACTCGTACTATATTAGGTGCATGTTTTGTACCGTTGAGTAGTATTTGACGGACATATGAGTGTATGTACCATAGTTTTAAGCCCGTCACGATTATATATACGCTTCCACAAATGCAAGCCAATGCAATACGGCAATGCTGGTCTGTTGGAGAAATGTAGTGTATGAGTTTCTCACGCTTCTTCAATGCTTTCAATGCTTCCAATGCTTCTTCGTCAATCGAAAAAAACCGGCGATGACTTGGATGGCCCCCGTCCGCTGGTCGGTGCAACATCTCCGAAGCATCTAACATATGCAAGCCAATACGATGCTCGCACGGCATGCGCAATCTTCGCCTAATGGATAAATGGCAGCGAATTTCGTCGATTAGGCTACGAGTTCGCCTCTTGCGTTTCTCTAGACTGCCAGAGGTCTAGTAAAAGTGTGTCGAAGTGGCCTCGCGCATCGCAGACCCATCGAGGCGAGATGCAGCTGCTGGTTTGAGGCGATTAATTGATTTCTACATTTTCGGCGTGCTGGTAGTACCGTACATTTGTGCATTAACGAGAATGCCTATTACCATGGAAGAGTTACAACGCAGTGGACGAGATTTTTATGGCCATTGTGGAAAGGTCACGTCGCAGTGAACCGTTACTTATGAATATGAAGAGATGTTAAATGCAAGCACATAGTGCACATCTCCACTCGAGGTATGGATGCAAAGTACACACATCAGGTATAGCGTTTGCAACGCGCATTGACGCGTACACGAAGAAGATGCGAGATTTGTTTGAAAGTTTTGCATTTATTTTTATCATTTTGAGCCAACCTCTGAACTTTCTGCGTCTTTGCCATGTCACGCCGAGGTATTTAAAGTGAGCAAGTTGTTGCGAACGCCGTGAACAGACAGCAGACGCAAATCGCTGGAACATGCGCATGCGATGGAGCTAACCGCAGCATCCCAACCAAGTCACACTTGGTGCAATATTCGCATATTAACGGGAGTTTTCCGAAGACACTGTGTGGTAGCCAGCTGCATTCCTCCAAAGGCAATGGGATGCCAATGATTGCTATCAACAATTGTTGGTTCCATTATTTATTTGCTTAAAGGCACCCCTTCAGCCAATTATGTTCACTCATGTTCGCACGGATGAATTATTCTCGAAGGCATCCATATGATGAAAATAAATAGAATCCTAAGATAAATATGCCACTTTAAGCTAATGCCGGTGTTCCTCCATAAATGTTCTCGTGTGATCCAAAATGAATGGGATTTTCAAGTATTTAAAAACGCTTCGAAATGCGACCATTCCAAGCAAGAACTTTGTCCGTATTACTATTTATTTTGTTTAGCAGAGAGAAGGGTAAATACAGTCGCGAATCGATTAAAGAATACATACGAGTATAGCGTCCGTTGTCCAAGCGTTGTTGATTTCAGTAGGGCTTCATGTCATCAGCACTAATTAATGATGCACGATTTACAACACACAATGCACCCCAGTACGAACCACTTTATTGAGACATTTAAAAACGTGCTTTATTAAAATTGTACGCGGAGGAATTAATTCAACAAACAGAAGTTAGTTGAGCAAAGAATACGAGTAGAAAGCACAATAAGATAATGAATGCTGTGAAGACCCAAGCCCATAATTGAAACAAAAAAATTGACGAATTATAATTGAAAATAAAATTCGTTATAATCATATTAGTGCAGTGTTAACCGGACTTATGACACGTTGTTTCTCAAACTGGAGCTGAGGCATTAACTTCAGTCAGCTTCTTTGTTCTGGTGTCAGTTTAGTAAATACATACTATCGCCAAAGAAGAATCAGTGTAAACTCTATACAAGCAGATAAAGGTTCCAGCGCGTGATAAAAAGGAATATAATTTTTCCCGCATGGCTGGTCACGATTTCGGTTGTTCGTGACCGTTTAAATCTAATGCTTTTGAAATGCATACAATGTTGTGCAATAAACGTACCGAAGAGAAAGCTCGCTGTGGTCGAGCGCATCTCTAAGAGCAAAAGGGCGTGCGTGTTGGTGCACTAAATTTGCTAATTCAAGTCATATTTGAATATATGCTTCCTCGTCATGCAGGGCAGAAGCTTGTAAGGGTCTATTGTTCGTTAAACAGTAGAAATGAGCCCAACACGCATAATTCCACAACAAATGGCTGCCAATGACAACAAAGCCCTGTTTGTGGACATGACAAGTAAATCAATTAATTGAGGCACTCAGTCTCTTTAAAAATAACATTGTTACGATTAAATCATTAGTGTGTTACAAGTGATTATTGTGTGAAATCATTTAAGGAAGCACAAAAGCCGCATGATAACATTGCGATTTTTCTCTCTGATGATGAAGCTTGAAATACAATCAATTTAAAATATGTTTTACAGCATCGTATATGATGACAACGACAACAATGTAGCATTTAGATAAGAGAAAGGCGGCTAAAATAATTCATAGTTGCATTAACAACATAGAATCGATGCGCTGTGAGGAGCGAGGTAAAAGGTTACTAGCCATCATTGAGAATCGCGGCAATTCCAGGCCGAAGATGCACTATGCTGCCTTACGAAACCATTAGTGTTTTTAAACCTCCATTTCGTTGTTGTTGCTCATTTTTATCTATACCCTGTTTGTGTCGGTGCCGTGTGTCCGTAATGCATTTTAATGTTGTTTTATTATCACGCTGTTGGGGCACTCGGTCGGGTTCTTTAGTCACTTCGTTATTTCGTGCACGCTCATGCTTTTAGCCAGGTGCTTTTTAAATTTTTTCATCGGAATTCCGTTTTATCGCGTTCGCATTCTGAGCTTATTGCTTGTATTCGTTCAGTTAAGTTCCGCGCAGGGAATAGTACCGATTTCTTAGGGGGTTTTTTTGTCGATTTTTTTAACTGGAACTATTTTCATACACTCACGCGTACCAAGTGTCCACAGTGTTTACAATAAACAAAAAGTCTTTCGTGCAATGCAGCGCTTTCCGCAAACGCCTGCCTTCAATCCTTTTCAAATCTACTTCATCTGTATCTGTTGTTAATGAAATGAACTCCGAATTGGGAGCGGGTTATAGGTATTGAGCTCTCAGCGAATGTGTCAGGTCATTACTGATCAATGAACAGTAAGTACATCATGGGCGAGAAATTGAACGGCGACATTTAGTAAATTGTTTCATCGCACGTGACCAATGGGTTTCTATTCCTTTCGATCCCAGGTTTTCACCGAACGCACGTACGTTCATGTGGGATGTACGATTGTTTATTGATGAAATAGACGCGAATAAATAGGTTAACTAAAGCTCCAAACCTATGCTTGCACGATGAAACGCGCGCCAAACAACACAACATCTCAGTGTATGAAGAAAAGTGCTATTTCGTGGGACAACATGAGTTACACCAGCAAATGAAGCTGATGCGGCAAAGATTGCAATCATATTTAGTGCTAACGATCATAGTCGGTAAGAAAATTCGACTCCGAGGATAAATTCCCAGTACCAGCTGCAATTGGTGCGCTTTCTCTTCAAATTATTGTGATAAGATATTTTTTATTAAACAATAATTATACCAAACAACGCAGATCACAACAACTTCATCAGCAACAATCGGATCTTACTCAAGTCTACAACAGTAAACTCGAAAGATAATTGCTAATAATTCCTTTCCAATATACCTTCGAATCCTCGGCACGCTTCTCTTTGAAGCACACAATTACTAATTAGCCTTAAAGAGCGCCTTGCAGGTGTTTATAACGACCAATTGCTTAAGGTGGATAAATTGAGCATTCGGCCTTCGGTGGTTCTCATGCACATCAGATTTTTGGAATAGATTTAGATCAGATGTCCCCGTGTTGGACGAGGGAGTCACATGAGATGATGCGATATCGGTATCGATTGATCAATTAGTCCATCCCAACCGGTTTAATGTTATTGGTGTAATAATTAATTTATAGAGTGCTGAGATGGAAACACCCTGAATTTCACGTGCTGGATTGGTTCACATATCACCGAAATATTTTCTACTCATTTTCCAATGTCAGTTACACCGCTGAATTTGAGTAATTTTCACCGCGTAACGAACTACTTCGAATTTGTAATGTGGAGATAAATTCCACATCCACCATTATCTATCAATCGCATAACGCAAGCAGAATCTATCGGCGCGATTTCAAGCGCGGTAGGTTGACCACTGGAATTTATTATTACACATTTATTAATTATAATCAAACATCTATGCTTATTAGCATATTAATTATGCATGTATCTCGATTTTGCATGGCTAACGTCTGAACCCGAGGCTTGAATCAAACAATAAACATAATAATTAAATGCCTGACTAATTGGTAATAAATAAAATCGTTCCACGCCATTAATAACATCCGCGTAAAGTGAAGGAGGCATGCCAAACAGTCCTCTATTATGTAGATGTACATAAAGCTACATTGTATAAGGCCAAGTTAAAACATTGTCGAGACAAAGAATTGGAAGCAAATTCGATAAAACACTATTTCTCTCCATTTCGTAACTTAACTTCGATACAACTGCGAGTGGAAATTATCCCGCGGTGGAAGAGATGCTCGAGCTACTTTACTCATCAACGAAATATACAGTATTTTCATTCGCGGTATTATTACCTGGCCGTCGACTCGAGAGTGGCTACTGCTGAGCTACTGTATTTAAATTTACATTCTTATGATGTGTTTGAAGAGTTATGGGAAAATTTATTATCCATGCTTTATGTGCGTAGAGATGAATGTCGTATTCATGGGCGACACCGTCCATGACGAACCCTTCTTGTCTGTAATTCTTCAGCGCTCTTTCTTTTCAGTTGTATTTAATTTCAAATTCACGGCAAAGGGCTGACAAGCAGCAAAGCACTAAAAAGCGCAGAATTTGCTGCATGAAGCCCAAGTAGCAAGTATCAACTTGAGAAATGTTCTTGAGTAACATCGCAAAAATGCAAGCCGTCAAAAGTTATAGACAATTTCGCATGCAAATTGATGAAGGAAGATGCGAACTTAATTACTGCATTCAGAACATTAAAAAGTTTTTCTTCACAATGCTCTCTGGTGCATTCGGATGTCTCTCCAGTGACCTACAGAAACTTTGCAGAATCATGGAATTAAGGACAAAACGTAAAAATTCAAAGTGAAGTTGATGGACATCCGTTGGAATTGTAGTATGATGAGAGTTTTCTTGACGGTCATTAGGAGCTGTGAAGATGGGAATAGTTGAGTAGTTCGCGGATGAGTGGAAGGCAAACACGCGTCAGCACAAGAAATAAATACATAGCGTATTAATGTACATGCGAATATAATTGCTGCCACAGCTTGCCTCTCATGCCAGCACAAATCACCTTCATTGTTAATATTACAATTACCAGTACCTTTTAATCCAATTCGAAATTATGGAATAAAAGTGAAATGCGAACGCAATGTGGAGTAAAGAAAATGAAACTGAGTGGATAAAGCAAAGGCTGTGAATAAACAAGGATCGCGTGGGATAGTGAGAGAATCGAATGAAAAATTGCAGGAAACTGCCACGCCACACTGGCAAAAACCAAAAATAACTGTGCAAGAAATCCATTGATATCGAACAATCCTTGAAACTATCATGATTCAATACTTATTATAATTATTATAATGCATAATACCTGTTATTTTATGACACACTCAACCTTGGAAGAATATCCAAAACCTACCTGCGTAGAATGCATTCTACGATGATTCATTGTCATTGGCGGTCATTTTTGATTGCGGTTTTTAATTCAACTGTGACACAAGATTAACATACTGCATGAAACATCAGTGCGCGATGTGTACAACAAAACATGATCATTGAAGCAGTATTTGCTCGTTGTGGAGGCATGATCGTATCCCGAGGTTGCACAACACGTTCGTAATTATCGGCGCAAAATTACTTAACAATTTACACAATGACCACATTGCAGCGCATTGGAATTAGCATTAGAAGTGGATGGGTGTCCTTGCATTGCCTTATAAAAGCACTCTTCATCCGCTCATCTCGTTGTAATCTGCGCACATTACATTTTTGTGCAATTACGTAATGCTTAATGGGTGAGATGTGCGCTCGTGCTCAAAGGCTTCATGCATATTCTCTTTCACACGACATTTACATATGGTGCACGATAAACTAACGTAAGTAATGACTTCGATTTACTGGTCCATTAAATTATGAATTGTGTTTATTGAAAGTTATACTATTTACTGAGCGCGAACATCGTAGCACACGTTTGCCATATTAGGGTAAAGAATAAGCTAATGTGAATCGCAATCCAACATTAAAAAAAAATCGAAAGAACTATTGTATGTATGAGGTTTGAAAACGAAATTCGATACCTAAGGTGGTGCTGCCGCTAGAAGCAATTTCACACCAAATTAAGGTCTCGTCACACCGTTCGATGACGTTTCATCAACGCGTCGATCGATGGATCATTATGTCGTCTTACTTTTTACATGCTTCCTAAATACAATGTTGTTTTTGCGTATGCTCTACTAATTCACAGCGAAGCATCAACAAACTTGTGCCGATTAACACGTCGCCTTTCTTGGCTCAAATGCCCTGCACAGGTCAATACTTGGGTAATAAATACGAGGCAAATGAATGACTCGCTTAAAATGTTTCCAACTTTGCAACATAACGCACGAATAAAGAACGTTCTTGTTCGCACGTCTGTCTACGCGCTTTGGGTATTTGGCTTACAGCAGTCACGTTCTGGCTCGTCTTCAGGAACACTTCTTGGCGAGTGTATGTGTTTGGACCTCTCCAGAAAATAATTATACACGTACACATGCTACTCCCTTGTGCAATAAATACATGAAGGCACTTCTGTTGTAGGTGATAAATACACTGAATAAACGTTTGCTCCTTTCGTGCCGTTTTCCAACGTGGACACTTTTTAATTCGTACAAATCAGGGAGTGCATTCGGAAACTGTTTATTCGGAATTCCCGAATGTATCATTTGAGTTGCACCAGTGCTCAGAGACGTAATGCGGCCCTAACGAAACAAAATATGTAGTTAAAAAAATAGTAACATGTTAAATATTGTTTACGATGCGATACACCGTCTGTTTGTTGTTTGTCACAAGCTGATACTTGCAAAGAAATGTAAAAACTTACTGTCAGTATAGTTCTATGATGAAAGAGCCTGTGATTTACGAAATTACAGATCACGCACAATGAGGAAAGCTCGGAAGAAGCGGAGCGGGAGGTTCGTAATGATTGTGAGAACGAAAACAAAACTCGCGTTCTTGACCACGGCCGGGATCTTCCTGCCCATTGCGGCGTTAATGCCATTAGGTTGTACGTAATGAGTTTGTGCGTCGTTTCAGGTGTGCACAATTGGTCTTCAGTTTCGGCTTTAGTATTCTTCGCTGAACCACCTTGTGTTTCTCAGCCCGTAAACCTAACGTGAGTAGGTGTAGTAACACAACATAGATAGAATCAAAACACATGTGAGGTCTCTAATCGATCAACGCGCAATATTAATATACTACTGCATTGATAATTATGTTCAAGTTTATTAAATGTTTCAATATAAATGCCAAAGATAGCCAACCATTAATTCAATCGATTAGTATTTTGTCATTTATGAAATGAATTGAACATCCGCTTGGCTGGAATTATACGGAAAAATAATTTATGAACGGGACATCACGCCGAAATTGGTTTTCAGTCAGCTGAATTTCCATAATAAAGTTTATTTATTAAAATCGGATCAGTCGAGGGAGGAAAATTAATAAATTTGTGGCAGGAATATTTCATTAAAAGAATTGCAGCGATTTTCGGCGTGCATGGAACAATAAACTGCTTGAGTACGAAGTTATCAGTTTCATTTTACAGACCAGCACTATTACATTATGTTGATTTCATTGATCAACGGTAGTACGAACTTCGTCATGAATGCATATTTCCTGCAAATAAACCTAATAAAATTACCCGGCCCACTCCACCCACTTCTTGTTCTGTTACCTCCAACGAGCTGTGTACTGAGCTTCCTGACATACCTTAAAGTAAAGTCACTTTGAAGGTTTTAATAAAACTTTTAGTAAAAGCGACAAAAATGTACTGTGAAAATATTTCCATTATATGAATATTCCTTTACGCTTTGCACATGTCATAATCCTCGCGGCGTTGGTTGACGTACAGCGAATTGAATGAATTGTTCGAGAAAAAAGGCCATAAAACGTTATCAACATTTAGCGCTGCAATTCGAGCAACATTTATGTCGCTATTGTGCCGATTCGTAACCGGCCGCATTCAAGACTCATTAAATATTGTTTATTCTCCATCATGAATTTCGCAGCCACACAATCGTAACCGATAAGAGAGTAAAGTTTGGCGTGCATTATGCAAACACAATTTACATTGTTTTTCTATGTTAGGAAACCGCTTTGTATTTTGACTGAAGTCGTCCGAATATTTACGAAGGCATGCATGACAATTGTACATTAAATAAAAAAATTGACGGAAGTTTCTTGTTTCCTCGTTCGTCTCCTCCGTGGCACACTTGTAGTTAGAATGGAATACCAACCAATTCGTAATAAGTAATTTCCAAGCAGGGATAGAACTCAAATTGGATTTATACGTTTGGGTGTTAAGAGACCAGTGAGGCCAAATGCGATAGTTTAAATGAGAAAAGTTGGGAAATTCAACGAGTAATAGCAACCAATATTTTTACCTCTGTAATAACTGCGACCAACTGTTAGAACTACAACTTTGTTGTTCGATAAAACGGCAAGTTTTTTAAATATGTATCTGTTCAAATTGCGCGCTTCACTAAAATAGTCTTGTAGCGGAATCAAATGCTGCCAACGTGCTTTAAACAACTGATGTTTTTGTGCTCAAGAAGAAAACAGTATGAAAGAGTCACTTACCTCAAGATTAGTCAAAATTGCTTTGCAGTTGGTCACAGGCACGGACTCAGACACCGTGACCACCAATTCCTCGTACGCACCGTTCTTTAATTCCAGTGCATTGATGTTGCTGATACGAAGAGTACCAATCGCGAGTAGCAGGACAAGCAGTCCAGTGATTGATGCACCCATGTTTCGCGCCGAGGAAGATTTTCGCATATAAACAGCCACCAAACGTGTATGGGATTCTAGACAGAGAACATCACCGGTTCGCACAGTTGGTTGTTAGTTCAATACCGCACTTGACGGTTCCCTCTGTGAGGTTTTCAATAATCCAGTATCTTATTTTATCGATTCCAGCACTTAGTCACGTAATTTTAAGTTTGTAGCAATGCGCGGTTACCATGGAGACGCACTATCATACTCAGGTACCACGCCGCACAGGGAATGTGTGAGGTATGCAAAAGAGCAAGTTGACCGCGGTTCGGTGTGCTCTAAACTAATCGCAGGTTGGTAACCAAAGCTTTTCGCACGTTTTCTGTGAGTGACTACCGCGTTGCGCTTCGTCGGTTTGAGTAATGTTGACGGTACGCAGTTGCGCGCACAAATGATGCCACTGAGCGCACTGAGCTTACTGTCGAGATGCGCACGACACGAAAAGCCGCAGAAGACTGAAGTTGGTGTGTTGCAACGAGCGACGATTCTTCTCCGCGCGCGCTACTCCCACTACTCGCGCCGCTCGCAGCGCACTCAAGCGATCGTCGGAGGTGTGTGAAGCCCCTGCCGGGATACCTGTGATGCTTCGGTCGGCGGGCGTGCGCTACGTTGCGGACAAGTACGGCACCAAGCAGCGTAATAACAGTAGCGCACCTTCGCAAGCTGCGTCAGGAAAAAAGAGTTGACGCACTTCTTCGTGCTGCTTTCCCACTCACGCGCGCGCTGCGAACGGCTCAAAGTACTTGGCACAATGAGACGACGCGCCGTGCGAATGCATCAAACGGACCGGTTGGTGAAGCGCATCCATCCTATGCAATATGCAATGCGAACCGAAAGAAGGCCGAGTAGGCGAACGGGTTGGAAGGCCTTCTATCTTGTCGTTTTTACACTCGAAGCCTAAACGTGTTGGCAAGCTAAGCAAACCCACTACGAGTGTGGGAAAGGTCGTTAGAGTCTTTTGTTTAATGAATTGCTTTTTCCTCATTGCGCACTCGGTCGTCTTCAAGTGCAATTGGTTTGTATCTACAAATGTACCTACGTTGTTTTAAATTATCATTTGGCTACTTCCACGTTTTGGTATACTACCCTTCAACACAAAATATGATCTATAACCATTTTTTCACACGGAGGAGAGTGAAAATGACATTTCTAAATCGAATCCGTGCCTGGTTTTTCCAGCATTGTCAATTTTTCTCCTTTTTGGGAGCTTTACATTGATAAATTTAAACTTGGCAGTAGAAAATAGTTTTTGCACTTTGCAATAATAGTCTTTGCAGCATCAGGTTTTTGGGACTTGCTAAAATTCACAAAAGGGGATTACATTGCACTTTTCATCTACGACATGTTTGCGTGAACAAACAGCACTTGTTTATGTTTTCACAGCATCTAAATTATTTCTCCGATTAAAATCGAAGAAAAAATGATTTATATGGTGCAAAAATAATTCGTTGCAATGCAGAAAACAAAATTGATCTGGTGAATTAGAGAATTCATTTGGTACGAATATAAAAAAAAACTATTTCGATGCCATACTGTAATGTTATATACAATATAAATTATTTTTTCAGAAATTTCTATCATGTGAACTGGAGGTCTTCACTCAATTCTTTTTTTCGGCTTTGGGAGGAAGCTGCTTCCGAATTGTACAATGCATTTTGACGTAGTGTAAAAAAAGACCACCACACACAGATATTCAATTCGGTTGTACACAAGGATGATTGAAAATCGTTTTGTCCTTCGCAGTGTTATCTCAAGAACAAATTGTTTAATGACATGGGTGTGACAGCAGAAGACAATCGCAATCACATTCTTGGCGTGATGCGTGTACATCATGGATGTTGGTTAATAACCATTCGTGTTTATATCCCGCGAGCTTGAAAGGATGTCCAAGTAACCTTGGTGCATGGCTCTAGCCTCTAGCCTATGTGCCAATAACAACTTATGGCTGGAGTTTGCATAATGCCGCCGATTACGTGAAAAAATTGTGACAAAAGTTTAAATTCTTCGTGGTAATAAGTAATGACACTGCGGACTTCCAGCAAACCTGTTCTGCTGCAGAATATTTCAGTGCAGTTGTCTCTTGACTGTGGTATTAGCATCTTGCAAGTTGCCACTTGGTGACACAAGACGGGATTTTCTTCTCGCTATTCGGAAAATTAGAAAGTGGTCGCGCGTTCCAATAAGACTGCTCAATGTGGAACAATGGGCGATAAAATGACTCATACGCTTTACAAGCAACATCAACAATTACCTATTGTAAAAAGTGCAGTTGAATGTAGTCATTGATTCGGTGTTGATTTAATGTCCGCGGTGATTTTACAACTTTTCTAGTCCTTGACTGCTTTGCTATTGTATGCGCAGCATTCAGGGAAATTTTGATAAAATGTATTCTAGCCCAAATAAGCAGAGACTGCTTATTGCGGTACGGCAATGATTTGAGATGTTTTCTATCTTGGGCCTAGTCGTGTCCACTAATGAATTTCATTTTTACAATCAATTCGTCACGAACGATTTACACGTTTCATCATGGTGTCTTTTTATAATTTCGTTGGCGAGTTGTTTACGATGCTTCTTTCATCCGACGTCAACGCTCCATGGAGTGACAAGGCGGGTGTGTTCCACGACTGGTTTCTGGAAGGATCCATAAAAAGCACGCGTGACTTCTATAAGCGCTTAACTTCTTGGAGGCAGAAAAAAATGTTCTATTGGCGTGTAAGCGATTTTAAAAAAGCCCTTTTGTGCCGCCACCTCAAGACGCTTTTTGTATTATTTTGTTGTCACGTAAATTTATTGATTAATTGGACTTTGAAAGGAATGGAGATGTGCGAATTGCATTTGATCAATTTGAAGAAAAATTGAGGAGGCGTAAACATATAGATCAAGATAAATCAAGATAAATGCCTGAAATAATTATTGAAATGTCATAATTAAATTTTAGCAATTTGAAGGACCTACATTAAACGGAGCTTTTTCTCCCGAGCCACAATTTTCAGCAAATTTTTATTAATAAATGGGATACCGGAAATGTTTTCTTTTTCCTCCAACTATACAGCAAATCTCATGACCACCATGAGATGGAATTACGTAGTTGTTTGATAGGAAATTAAATTTGTCTTTGCTTCTGCCATGGTGATTCGACTTGCTTCATTGTCATTAAAGCTGAAAGTTGTGAAAACATAAATTATTTTAGAGCAGCCGATTGAACTGCCACCAGCGTGCGTGATGCAATTTGCGCTCGAAAAGAATGTGCTTTGAAAGCACTGCTTTTATTTCGGCTTGATTGTCATTGAATGAATAGCCATGAATGATGTACGTTTTCTAAAATGCGCCAGCGCGAATAAGCGCTGCACATTTATATTATTAAAAAAATTCCTCGCAGAGACGAAGCAAAAATAATTGCCGGCTTTTCAAAGAAAGGCCTCCTGTTAATTGTACGGCAAATTGTCTCCAGTTTGCGCGCCTCGACGTTTACTTGGGTTTACTGAAATTTATTATTAACAATTACGTCTCTTATTTATGTGCCGGTTTGGTGGCTTGGTCGCGTCTTGCCCACAGTTGATTTGCGTGAACATTTTGTGCTATGCGCCATGCGACGCGATGTTTTCCTAGCGAATGAGGGCGGAAAATTTCAGTTTAATTAAGATTTGTTGACATGAGACATGCCTAGGCCGTTTGCGTACACGCAACATGCATGCACATGTTAATTCTTTGCTTTCAATTAACACATTTAATTTGGCATCCTGACCTGGTACCAAATCAACTTTAGTGCAAATTACATACAAACATGACATAAAATCATAAAACGGAATAAAAGTCGTCGTGAATGTTCACGACTTTTATTCGCGTGACAGGTTTTACGGTTTATTGGGCGACGTTTCCGGTTTAACACAAATCTAAATTCGAATTGTGGAATTCAGACTACCGATGCAGTAGAGACAATTCGATTTTGGAACAGACTGAAAACTGCATATTGTGGATATCAAATGCGATCGGGTTCGAACTCAAGCGTGCCATAAAGCGAGAATTTTATATAAAACTTTTCAAACTGAATATTGGAAGGTGGCGGCACACATATTTCATTTGATAGAGTTTTTCTTGGTTTTTGGCTAAAACATGCTACTATCAAAATCACAATAAATTGTTTTATATAAATAATTCTTCTTTACAGTCAATATTTTTCATACAAGCTTAGCACTCCACCTATGTGCATTGTGCATTTCACGAAGCTTTTATTCAAATCAAATAGAACTTTGGCTGACATTTACACTGCGTCTACTGCTATGATTTTATTCGTGCTTTCGTAAACAAAGTACGAGGTTTATTTTAAATGTGGTTATTTCACAATAACATTAAACGAGCTCTTTAATTACCTTACAAACACCCCGGTCACTATTGCAATTTTTATCATAGCATGAAAAAAGACTGCCTTCACGTATAGATGCACTCACAGCATAAGTTAATTTGTTATATACTGTTAGCATATGAGGTGCGTTAAATAGTCGTTAAGCTATTCAATTTTCTCATCACACATATGTGAAGATGTGCCTTTCTCCAACCATCTGCAAGTGCATCTTGCATCTTGTTAGGTGTCTCTTACATACCCGTACGTCAATTTTTTACCGTATTGCATTTAACGGTGCTTGGAGAGGAATATATTTGCAAATCTAGTAGATGTACATGATTCACCTCTATGCTGCAATTCAAAGTTCAAACGTAATCCTTCAGTTATAACTAATATTAGCATATTTTTCTCCTAGAAGACTATTACTGCTAAGATGCTCGCAACTATGTGCGTTAGGACTGTTTGGAGTAAACCGCGCATGTGGAATATATTAGCAAGAAATATGAAGAAATAATTTGAAATAAACATGTCTAAATTCTCGAAAGTGGAAATTGGAATCAAGCTGGAATATTGCACTTCGTCGGTTGGGTACCGTACCGTACGTGATTTTGTGCAGAGTAATTTATCGCTGCTAGTTCTTCGCGGAAATTGCCAATATAAGTCCCAGCAAACGAGGTGCAATCAACCGCCTACAAAACATTATATCGAAGGGTACTTAACACCGCCTCAAAGTTTGAAAAGTCGTTGAGAGTACTTGTTGGGTATTTCGGATCAGTGCAATAAAAGTGCAGCTAGTGCTGCGTTTACCACACCAATTGCTCTCATCGTATAAATAAAGAATTAGTTAAGTTTGTGACAACTCATTCTTGTAGGGCATATTTGCGTGCGGCGGGTGGGTCGACCGCAGTCACGATCACTTGAGCCCAAAATATATTCGCGCTTCAAACATGCCCTGCCGACGTGCTTCCAACGTGTGACCATCTCGTGCGCACAATACACAATGAAATAAATAATTAATTGTTGCAGGGGTAATTAATGGCGCGCTCTATGACTGCCGCTACACTTTACCACCACTAGGCTAAAGGGGGAAGTCCTACACCATAGAGATATGTATCACGCACACCAGCATGCGCATACCAAACATTCCCGAAAGCAACCTCTTTCTTGCTGGTACAAGTCTGCTGTTTCAACAAAGCCGAGCAAATTAGCAGGCATTGTTGTATGCTAAGGCACTAGTCCACGTGGGAACACATGCGATTTATCAAAACACTCAGTGTTACGTCGACCACAATAACATATTCGACACCCTCTATGGCCTAAAATTATTCTATGAACACTAGTTCCCTTGTTCGGACACTTTCCTTGCTATCACAGGTCGTTCATTTGGAAGTAACCATTTCGTATTCATATCGCAAACGTAGACTCCACTCTGCCACTACCCCTCGCATCTAAGCATGGGACCCCGTAAGTGTTTATACACAAATTTAATCGAGTGGGAAGTTTCAATAAACGTTTTATAGAGCAAATGTATTTCTGAACGCATTTCAAGTGCAACATCGACCACGAATGAATTGTTTCATAATGAATCACTAGACAAAGTTGGCAAAAGTGCTATCTTTGGAAATGTTAGTGTGATGGATACGTTTTTAGTGACTAATTGGCTATCTCTGCTTGGAAATGTTCAGGTTGAATACTCTGTTTTACAAGTGCCGCAGGTACTCAAAATAATATTTTTGCTCAGGGATTTTGTAGCGGTGGCGCCGTGCCAAGTCCATGCATTTGCCTCTACAATCCTACCACTTTAGCATTTAACAACCCTTTTGCAACCCCTTGACGGTCACTTTACTCAACCAAAGCAATGTTATTTATGATCGTGATTGTTATTGCAATTTTTTCATGGAATTGCAAGGATTATAAATTTTATTTCATTTTCTTCTTAGCAAAGAATGTAATGTTGCTAAGTCAGAACTTTAAAATTCAATAAAAGAAGTTTGGCATGGTGGATTCTTAAAGGAGAGAAACTTCAATGATTCAATGTACAAGAAAGCACCCAATAATGGTAAAATACAAGTAAATGATTATTGAAAACCTGATTGATATTCACATTTGAGAGTTTAGATTTTATTTAAAAAATTTTATTTCTAATGTAATTTTATTTTGTGGAAACATTGTAAAATCATATAAAGCAAATAATTTGGAGAATTTTAAAGTATATGCCTTTATAATATATAAATATTTCCAATTCAGTTGAATTCATAAAGCAGACTTTTGGATTGAAAAATCTATATTCCAATTTATTTAGGTATAGAAAAGACAATTTTCACTATTCTTTTTCATTTTGCATGCACCACTGTGAAGTTGTCGATGCTAGCATCCCCACGAATCGCCCATAAGGCGTTTGCGGAAAATCCACATTTTTAATCATAACTTTTGAATCGGAGCCAAGAATATATTGATATCAACATCACGTCTCCCGATTTTTATTTGAAATTTGCCATTTAAGTTTAACTAAGATACTTTAAGTAGATCGATATGAAAAGTAAATTTATAACGTAATTATATGCCTCATTAGCATACATGAAAAAAACAACTTCTAAGATAAAATGTTCCGCCTCAATTGAAGATCATACTTAAGCAAGTTAAATTGTGTGTAGAATTATTGCAATAAATACCTTAAGCAGAATTCACCATTTATTTTATACAAATATTATGCACAAACTAATGTAAACTTTCTTGTTTGCTTATATTTGCTACTCAATATTTCTCAATATTACAAATGAATAAATAATTTATTTAAAGTATGCAGATTCTATAACAAACTGAAAATATATACGCTTCAGTATCATTTTCATTCCTAGGTCGCTGATTACCGGATGTTTTAAATATTGCTTCATTCCTATGCGTTGATTGGACGTGATGCACATTTCGCCCCTAACATTATGCACTTCTCGTCATTGAATTTACATGGTCACGTGTATTGCAGAAAACAATGATATTCGAAAGCTGACCAGTGCGTGATGTCGTCAATCCAGGAAAAAAATACCATTGACATCAATGAAGAAGTTGAAGTGAATATAAATTGTAGTAACGCTTGAACGCCAACCCAAGTACGTGCCGAACACTCCCTTCTTTGGATCAGAAGAAAATCGCCAAACGGACACGTACGCGACTGTATAAACCTATTCAAAGGTAGACTTGTCATTGTAAGATATAGATACATCTGCTTGGTGTATTAAGAAAATCGTGCATAAGACAAAATGTTTGAAGATGCTCGCTCCCAAAGTCACTTTTTTCAAATAGTCATGTGCCAAGCCAACCATTCGCAGGCATCTAGTTGTAAATAACTTGTACAATTTTGGGAACGTCTTTAAACTGCGTTATTTGCCAGATTGCTTGTACGAAAATTCAATTTTAATCTCTGCTGATTTGTAGATAATAGGACAATTTAGCTCAGTGCGCTATCATTGGGCGCAGTGTAGGTAAGTCGAGACTATGCCTGCACGTTTGCCAACATCCACAATGCATATTCATCGTTGTACTTTAATTAGAAATTCAATGAGGGGTGTGTTGTCCGTTTGTCTGCACATATTATTGCAGTCAGGGCCGGGCCAAGTAACAACTCTGAGTAATATGCTTCCTTTCGGCAGGAAGCTAACCTATGATTTAGAAATGCGGTCCCGCGTAGCAGCCAAGAAGGAGTGCAAATTTCCCCAGGCCAAGCTTCGTAGAAGAAGGAATGCTTAGGGTGTTAAAATGAAATGAATGTTTTGCACCAGTATTATGCACCTCAATTGTGTCGGTGGGCGAGTTTGCGCTGCTGTAGAAATACGCAGAATGCGGTGGCGGCACGTCGGCATTACCCCCACATGCAAATGGAAACGGCTAGTTGCGGAATTGTGCGTTTGATGCCCGGTATTAAGCCACAACGCCAGCTGAGGATGTACGTACAGCTTAAATCTTGCATTCGCTAAATTCGTAGTCTGCACTTGGCGAGTGGTTGACAACCAACACTTCCTGAAATCGAGTCCGACGGTTAATATAAATTTGTTTGATTTGCTTTCACGCGGGATGCTTTGGGGTCCACAGTTTGCTTAATACTGTTCCAGACTAGAAGCTGCTAGCTAGCAGGGAGGAAGTGCCCTTTATCTGCGTTATCATGCACACTCCCCGCAGCAAAAGTAGCGCATACAAAAGCGCGTCGAAAATCGTAATTAGCGGACATACTAATTGTTTCCGTTTTAGCCTGTGTTGGCAGTCGTTCTGTTACACGCTAGGGGAGCACTGTTGAGGGACGTCATCGACGCGACGCCGCCGCCGACACGGACACATTACATATTCTACGCTCTATGTGGTCTTTTGTATGGTAAATCACAGTCGGAAGTGCACTCAATGTGCAATTCACTATACGCAGCATTAGAATAATTTTGATTAGAAGGGGTGTATCAAATAAAATTTAAAAAGTTAAATTTTAAATTTTTGTTATTCTTAGTAATTTTGCATTTCTTCTTACAATTCCATTATTAGAAATAATTGTAAAGCGTCTGTGTTCCCAACAACACCAATAACGCCAAGTCACTTACGAAATATTTTCATGTTTCAGATTCGAATTTATTCGAAACTTGATTTCAGTTAACAACGGCAAAATGAACCCGATACATTATTAGTATCAATTATGTTTTATTAAATTGCTATTGTTTATTTAAACTTACAAATTGAATTAAATGCTATAATGGAGTAAAGTGAAGGAAAAATACATGGTTCCTTTATCAATTGCATAAATTCATGTGTCACGGACATTGTAAATTATTCAAGACATTAATTAGTAAAAGTGCTTCGATTTAAATTCACACCCTTTCATTATTCCAGAGCGCTACGCTCGTTCCATGTCCTTATTCAAAATAATGAACCTCAATTAAATTAAGTAGTTAGGTACCTTGTACTTAACGTATTTATCTTTAGAGCACGCTGAATTTGTCACAGAACACAACGTGAATTCAAGAAACGCGAGTGTGAAACGGTAAATCAAGGGAAATTGAATCCACACCTTCTCAAACACTAACCACATTTGAAGTATAAAGATTAAGCAGTAATTAGTGTAATTGCATTTCTTTATTCTGGTACTGCAATACGTGCAAACAATTAATAAGAAACCCAGTGACTGTGTCACGTAACGCTAATTTATTTCATCCGTCAGCAACCGCAATCCACAAACACAATTTGTATTTTTTCAACATTGGGGTCGCTTTTTTACTCGTTGCTCTTTGGCTCAGCAGCTTCGTAGTAGACTTAAATTCAAATGCAAACATCTTGCTGGAGCGGATGCAAATAGTCCGATTGTTTGTAATCAGCGTGCGTTACAGCCGTTTATCGGATTGTTAACTAAACGCCGTTAGAATGTTACAGCGCGAAGCCGCACGCCGAAATTTAGGCCCAAATCACGTAATATATTTTGTGCGGTGTTCTTACCGAATGTCAGCAAGATAGTTACTTGCTCAACATTGCTTACTGCACATTTGATCACTTGTAATACTGCACACGACGTATTCACAGTTACATGTAGTCCATCAATTGCACTGTAGAAAATAGACTGAAAATTACCTACGGACTCGAAGCTACGTCTCTCCGAGATGTAATTTTTACAAGTCCAAGGGTTTAAAAAATGAAGACCTCTAGATCATGTTCATATTGAAATTAGTTTCGATGGTTAAATGTTATTTATGTTGGAGCCTTTGCAAGGTAGCAATTGTCGAAGAGCCGGTAGATGGCGGTAGTGTGACGTTTATAATGACATCTCAAAGAAATCGAAGAAATGGTATATCGATAAATCCCTAAACCAGAAAATAATGTGGCTTATTTGTTGTAAATATAAATATAAATAAATGGTTCTGGGTCCCAGCTGGAATTAATTTTCTGCTCCTGTTTGTACATGTCTTTGATGGCTTCCTCCAGCAAAGGAAGTTTTGTAACATGCTTCGCAATAATTTATTGTATTTGAACCGACATTGAGTAGGCATGCACATCACAGTTCCGTTCTTCGCGCATTAGATAACAAATCGCGGATTGCAGTCGAATTTAGCGCATGATGAGTACACCGATTGACCCACATTCATGGCATACAAATCTTGCAAATGAATCCATCCAAACAAAGCAAACCCACCGACGATAATGAATCTAACCGATCTGAACCAACAATCCAATTGTTTAAAAGGAGATATACATAATAGCAATGCACCCACCGGCGAGGGAAAACAATGGCGTGTCATCTCAACACAGGCGCCAAGCGCCGATTATTATGTATTTATTTCTATAGCATCGGTCTCTTCGGATTTCGTGCCAAATTTCGCACAATCGATTGCAGGTGAATACATGGCGTTGCACAAGTCCTGCAGCCATCGCGTGGAAAACTACATGGTGATTAGGGGCACAGCAGTTTCCGCCAGCAAAAGGCTCGAGAGTCTGCAAACAATACGACAGGGCAACTGAAGGTGTGATGTTTCGGAAATTTCGTGTTTCTCTTCTTCCTCGGTATTTCGTGCTTATTTGTTGCATACGAATGTTGCGTGGTGTGTAGGTTTAAATAACGAACGGATGCGGATGTGATCGTTCCAGAGATAAATGAAAGATAATAAAAGCAAACCCGATTGAAAACACTTTGGGTTTAAACAATGTACTGATCTGCCATTGGCCACAGAGAGGTTCTAATGGAAAATAAGTGGAAATCGAGCAAAACTATTCAATTATTGAAAATTGCATGAGAACATTCCGAAAACTTCAAACAATCGGGGCAGATTCGATTTAATACTATTTGCCACACACGCAACATACTTCGGCTTTCAATTTATCTAGGATTTTAAGACCATCAAATGTTGTTGGCTTTTCTTAACTGATTTTCTATTTTTTATTTATTGCTATTGTGAGTTAATATTTGGCGCAGACTTATTTATTGTAAAGCGCACCCACAACAAAGTTGTAATAAATAACAACCGATTTCTGATGATTTAAAATAACACCATGTTTACGAACTAAAATAAACAAGGTTAATAAATAATATTTAATTTTATCATTATGTCATAAATATTATGTTATTAATATTTATTAAAGTCTGTTTGTCCTCATTGTCCATCATTTTCTTAATGTTTACATTTAAACTAAAGTAATTCTTGACCAAATTTTAATTAAAAATTATCAGTTCGTTAAAAAAATATTTAAATAAATCACTGCCAGAGCAACTTGTTTTATTTCTCTACTCCAGTATTTTATTTGATAATCGAAAATGTAAAGCATAGCATTAATAAATTACAACCCACAAGAAAGTATAAAATTAAATATATTATAAGAAACACTGCCAGGAGAAAGAAGAACTGTTTCAGTGACATATAAAAAAAGTTTACTTTTTATATACTTACCCTTGATAGATTAAGTGCTGTTTATCATCTACTTAGAAAAATGAAATGCACCACACCGTTGCGCTGCACATCGTAGTAGTGTTTATCGCCCGTATTGCTGAGCAAGTCCCCAAACGGAAAGAAAAACTCAACTACATTATGAAAAGGCATTCGGGAAATAATCGCTTAGCGTACATAAAGCCAACATCCACAGTGCATGCCACTGTCGCAAAGGATAAATAAAAGAATACAGGTATATTTACTTCCTGCACTTTTCTTCCAGACTTCTCGACTACTGCTTATTTACCCCACACCCCACCCCCCTCTCCTCGCGCCAGATCCGCACCCTACCTATAAATAATCTACTAGTGCACTTATCATGTCTTTTCAAGTAGATGTACGAAGTTGTGCTTAACGCGTAAACACTTTATTTAATTTCTACATGCTAGAGGTTTATAGTGGGCCGACAGGGGCAATGCTTCCTTGTGTTGTAGCCCACGGGAGGAAATTATACTCATCCAATGTGACACACACACATTGTATTTACATTTGCAGGATATTACGGCATCAAATCAAGTGACAAAAAAGCACCACTTACGTTAGTTAGGTTTGAATAGGGAAGTGAAGGAAGTGGGAAAAGTTGGCAGATAATAGGTTCAGGCAGTAAAATACTGGAAGGCGGGAAGAGTGTTGGGTCTCTTCGTGTTTGTTACCAGTCGCATTGGGACATGTTGCCGGCAGGATATTTCATTAGTTTTATTAAGTTGCACTTATAAAATCTGTTTGCATCCGAAGCTGGACGAGTGTTTATATTGGTTTCTCAGATAAATATGCTACACCTGAGTAAATCCTCGTGGCATTTAACGAGTTATGCCAGCCGGCAAATTTAAGCAATAAACATCGATCGATAAATTGCATTAAACCGTTTGCTTTTTAGCACACATGGCTCGTTGAAATGCAGGTGCGCGCATGTAAAGTCGGACAACGCACACTGGTTACAATGGCAGCGATGGTTGGGATGCAATGTGAATTCGTAACTCGCAAGTAAATTATGTAAACTGCATGCAACGGCATGAAGTTCCCAAGCGCGATATGTCGATAGACGACGCATCGTCGGTGTGCATAAACAGCGTCTCCCATCTGCCTTTGCAACCGCCAAGATGATACCGCTGACATATTGCACTTGAGAGGTGTTAGATGGGTACTTGCAAATACTAGATATATCAAATAAAGTCAAAATTAAGGTGGACCTGACAAAGCTTAAATTTATCGGGATACGTTGCCTCCGCTTTAAACTCGAGCCACGACTCCAAAAATCGCTTCGAAGAAAATGGTGTGAAAATTGTTGGAAGCGCGTTCGTTTATTTTTCATATGTCCTCGTTTTTAGCCTTCATAAATATTTGTGGGATTGGGTTTTTAGGCTTGGAAACTAAGGTCCCTGTTTTTGCACTGAGGGTTCTTAGAGCAGAAGGTATCATAGCCGACTTGGCTGGCTATGATTTATAAAAGAAACCCGTTGCCAACATCGCGGATATTGACTTTTTGTAGGAAAAACAGCTAAACCATTCTCATTTACGATCAAAGGAGCTAAGAGCATAGGAAATTAAATTTTATCAATTGTGATTTTTAGCGCCACCACTTCTTAATGAAAGCACACATTTAAAAGTCATATTTTTTGGATGGAGCCCAAGCTGGAGTTATGATAGGGAATAAAGGCAAATTGACAGAAAGCAACAATAAACCTAACACCGATAATCTCTGTGTGGAGCTGCAAAACCCACATTGAATGCATTGACGCGATACGAGATGAAACTGAGTCCTATTGGTTTCAACTATCTAACAATGCCGGAGCGTACTTGGGGCCTTTTACTGCCGAAGCCATCATTACAACCGCACCACACTTATGCAAAGTCAGTCAATAGGAGTGTGGCGCACGGTAGCCAAGGGTTCTCCCAAGTCGAAGGCTACCGTTGTGCATCGTACGAAGTTAACCAAAGTCATCGCACTAATGAACGTCCGTTTGTTTGACGGCTGCACCGCTGTGTTCGGACGGCGGGCAGAGAGTTAAACCCCTCGAGGCTTGAAAACCGAAAGCTTATAAATGCAAGACGGCATCTCGCCGCACGTCTGAACATAAGAAGGCGCGAGCCGCCGCATACGGTAGCTCACTGAGCATGGTCTTTAATTATTGTTTTTTCTGAGCGTCGCTTTTGGCTTTAAAGGCCCAATCAAGTCGCTGCTACCGCTGGACGTAAGCTTAATTTATGGCAAGCACATTAACCTAACTTACGGCGCATATGCGCGTACGCGTGGGGGTGCTGCATCACAAGAGTTTATGAGCTTTTCATGCTTTTGTATTGCGCTGCTCGTTTTCGTCGTGCTTCACGTCGGCCAACAATTGTCATAATCGTGAAATATTCCGCTGATAAATCCATTGCGAGCCAAGCTCAGCCTATTGCTGGCTGTCGACAAAGGAATCAATTACTGGATTGTGATTTTGCATTGGACTCAGTGTGTGATGCATGCTAGCAATTGAGTGGTTTGCCATGATTCGGAAACTGTCGCGACATTGCACTGCAACCACGGAATGATGAGCCCGGCGACCTCAAGTCCTCTCTGGATTGCGACGTCTGCTCCATCACCTTCGTTATGCTGGCTTTAATTGCAAGTGCATTTTCTCTAGCAAGAAACACGTGTTACGTGCCGACGTGTCATCGTCCGCTGTTTTTTGTTCCAGTCTCAAGTCAACGGTGGTATCTTCGCCAACGCGAGAAAAAAGAACTCAACAGCAGCACTCATTACTATCCAGGCATGGCTAGGGGTTCAAGCGCAAGATAACGCAATGAGGTCATCGGGCATCAAAAATATTTTCAGTGGAAGAGGCTTCTGTGCACGTCGATGCTCGATTAGCTTTTATTTATTGCATCACTCTTCTCGAGGCACTAATTGTCTCAACGTAAATTAAATTATCTTAGGAAATATGATCACTAGAGTTGAGGGCGCTATGGCGAAAGCTGAACTAATTAGTTTTACGCTACCTTGAGCTTTCTAATTAAAAAATAATTCCATTATATTTTATTAGCTATCTATAAGTACTGTTTGTGTTTCAACTACACATTAATCGCGACATTTAATCTGCTTAAATTGCAATCAGTTCTACTAGAAAATTTTTGAGTGCGAATGAAAAAATTAAATAATACTCAAATATGCACTCAAAACGAATGGACATCACGATATAAAACATGATGAATAATTTGACACTCTGTTTTCATTTAAAAAGAAAAGAGCACAGCGTGTGTAAAATGAAATCAATTTCAGATTTCCATTGGATTATATTCGAGGTGACTGCCTATATGCGTACAAATCGTAAACTGAACTTATTCGCCAATGCCCATTTCTTTGTCCAGACATTATTAGCGGCAGCATAGCATTGTTCTGACCCTTGTTGCGTAGTGCGCTTGACACCACCGGAAGTTGCAGCGTGACGTTGCGCTGACCGGAACAGGGGCATGCACCATGCAATATAACGCGCTGGGCAAAACTGAGATTTCCCATAGCCCATATTGCACCAGCGCACCGTGGCGTAGCAATATCGGCCGGAACAATGCCAGCGTCCTTGAACATGTGCAGTGATGTTAAAATATAAACGCGTATATTACACCGTACGCGAGTGTAATTCCAGAACACAAAATAAAAAAGGCGCCCAGCGGGAGCGAGCGGAAGCAAAAGGACGATTGGATGCGAACAAAACCAGGAAGAAAATTATACATCGGTGCGTTTAGTGCACAAAGAGGGTCGCAGGCTGAGCACAATTTTACACATGTAGCCCGACTGCGCAGTGTTCCTCTAGTTCCTCTAGTGGCAGTGAAACATGCAGGAAGGATGTACACTGTCTTTGATTTATTCGATTGCCCGTCGGACTTTTATAAATGTGTACATGCACAATGTACATGCAATATCATGTATGGGAACGCAGCCACTTTCAAGATATCACCATGTTTTATTTACATTAACATCCGATCGTTTCAGAACACCATGCACTGAACAAACCCTTGCGCCCGCCAATTGTTTGCCTACTAGTAGTGTTTGAGAAGCTGCCGCCCACTTATCATAAATATGTGTCTCCTGCCTCCTGTGCAAGAAATGCACGTTGCGTGAATCGATTGCGTGTGTCGTATATTAAATTATCTGGAAATTTCATGCGGCGCTTCCGTTTTTCGATTGCGTCCACTGCGTCCACTGCGTCCATTCCAAACATTTTGTTGGTTCACGCTACTACTGCAAATATTGTTGCATAAACATCATGTCGACATTTGCCAGGAATACAAATGCTGACGTAGACATCATTTGCTTGATTCGAGCAAATCTACGGCAATTAATTACTGGCCTAATTAAATTTCCTACTCGTAAAACATGTGCGGAACCTGCGCCAGTTTTAATAGTTGCATCTTCATTAGAAGAAGTACCAGCGTGAATTCAATTCTCACTTACGATGAATGCGCCAGCGTGTGTCAGGGCGCATGGTTAATTAGAACGTGGTGTGTCGCTGAATGATCAATAATTGCTGGCATAATAATTCTCAAGTCAACAACAAGCACGCATTGCGCTGGTGATGATTTAATTGTTTTGCTTGCTTGCATGCAACACCAAAGGCGTTGTCTATGGTGTTTGATTTGTTCAATGTTGGTTGTAGGCAAGTTCAAAAAATATAACGATTTTGGTTCTGAGTAATTATTATGTTTAGTGAACTTGTCCCTAAGTCTAATTGAATATCTGTCTTTTTTAAATTGACGATTGTTGTTAGAGTCACTATGTTTATCCAAGCATTTCTTGGAATACTTATACTATTAAATATAAACGGTTAATTTAATTTTTTAAGAGGTAGTTGTCCTTTTTTGTAACAAATTAATCATAATTTTTGGAGGCAATAAAAGTGTTCCTATCTTAATTAGTAGAAATGCCCAAAATATCAAACAAGACAATTTCAACATCGTAAGAGTAGTTTTCTTGAAAATTACAAATCAATTGTGATATTAGTTTTGAAAATTATAAATGTTTAATACGTGATAAACGTTGAAAGTTCTATGCACGATTCTTACTTCTCTTAGAGTTGATGAATGAAGAAGTTTGTAGATTTTTTGGAAAACTCAAAAAAAAAATGCTCTTCAAGCTAGCCTAAATTTTTACAACACAAATCAATGTAGTTTTGTTTTACTCCATGCTCAATCATTTCAGACCTATCTTGTTTCAATCTTCATTCTGTAAATATCACACATGTTTTAGACTTTTCCCAATGAAACGAATTGATATACATGTTCCATACCAGAAATGTTATAAGTTGATCGTACAACTTGCACATTCAGTTGAAAACCTTAAAAATCTATACAATAAAACATCGTACTTGTATTAAAATCAACAATTTACAATTTTTGTACGTGCCACTTATCCAATAAGCCAATAAATACAACTCATGCAAGTTACAGTTACAACTCAATTTCTCTAAATTTAATTAAATGCATTGTTTCGGCGAAGCGTAAAGCTCAATGGTAGCAATATGTACTTTAAGTATGTGCAGTGCATGGTCACAATGTCACCGAGCGAGCAACAATTACATTCGAATGTGACAGCATTGTACATGTTGGATAAACACACGATATCGATGTGCATCGGCAGAACGCTGGTGCTTTTATAAAGTCATTGACATTCGATGATAGACGTTCATGTTGTGGGTTTATTTAACTCTCTAGTAGGTATGGTCAACCGACTAGCAGACTGTAATTTGTGTCGTATTCTAGCTGTGAATGGAAGACACCGACGACTTATCTCAGCGTACCTACAAGTAATGGCATTTTATCAGGAGTAAACATGCATATCAATGGCGTATAAAGTAAGACACTGATATGAGCGTAGACAAGTTACTGATTTGGAATGGAAGTTCATATTTTTAAGGCTTAAGATATATTTTTTGAATTGTATTTGACTATCGCCAGTCTTGTGATAACAAATATTTGTGGAGGGATGTGTTATTTAATGAAAAAACCATTTCTTGATTTGTTACTGTTTTAATGGTTCAATTAATGCAATTAATTGCGCATTTGAATAAATTTGTAAACAATGACCATTTGTAAAAGTACGCAGATCTATCAGATCAATAAAATTTTATTTTATTTCTTTCGTATCTTTTCTGCAAAGAAAACACATTAGCAAAGGTAGTTATTTTGTTTTGGAATGCTTGGAGAACAACGCAGGAAAGAATTACATATTTTTACAGCAAACAAAGCACAGTAGAAAACTAGGAAAATTTCATTAATACACCTAACCAAATAATATTCTTAAGATAAAATAAACGGAGGTTCACTCGATTTCCGTTGTCACTTAATGTATATTTTAAATTAATAGAGAACTAGCAAATGTTGCAAAAGTCTAATTTCTTCCAACAACCAATTGCATTTTCAGTTTTATGCCAGTCTTATAAACTGTACCAACAAAACATAGCAGAATGCTTAAAAATAAAAAAGATTTAAAATGTTTTTCCTTCAAATAATTCTACTGATACCGTACCAACGCCACAATATCTTTTAATTGTTTGCTTTCATTATTTTATGCATTCATAACATTCCCAAGCGTGGAAAAATGTAAAACTGCAAAACTAAATTCAACCAACCAGCCGCTTTTTGTTTTACTTGATAAGATTTGAATTATCGGAGCTGGGTGTCGTTCTCATCTGCATACGCAACTTGGAAAACGTACGCTACCCGACGTAACTCTAATTCCACGTCGTGTCACACAGCAGATGATTGAAGCATGAAAATCTGAAGAAACTATGAAAATCATTTGCGAATGGTACATGCCTTATTAGTAACGGCTGAGTTGCCACACTCATGAAACTATGAAAGCGCTAGTCGCGCTCGGAAGATTTGCGGCTCTATGAAAATCTATGAAGTGCCGTCTGCGGCTCAGTCGCTGCGCGGCTGAGACACCTGCGACAAAGCGGAAGTACCGAGCGCGAAAGAATCATCCTGCTACATACTGTGCAAATCATATAACTGACTAATTAATGCATGAATTTAATTTTTATGTAAGCTGTGAGGTACTGGATGGGATAGGTTGCGCGATGCGGAGCAGTTCAGATGCGCGAAAAATGCAATTCCACTGCAGGAAGAAATGTTGCACTCGCAGCAAATTGCTGAAGCACTCAAGCATTTTAACTCATTGGAGTGTAATAATCTGTGAAGATGTTTCCTTTAGAGTCGGCAAAGCGAGTGCAAAAACCAAGAGAAGAATTACAGAGATACGAGACACTAGTACTCTTAAGTGTGATTTGAATCAAAAGGGTGTCCTGATGGAAATGAGTATGTGCATAGCACGCAGCATTCGTGATGTGGCTGGATGTGGTATGTGATGGTAGGGTGCACGAGGGTTTGAATAGAAGCGTGAATATCAGAATTAGCGCTCATTGCCAGTGCGGTTTGGTGGGTGGCTTATCACCATCCCTTCTGTTTAAATACAGATAAGGAAGCCATTTAATTAAACACCAATTAAACAAACAATATAAGTAATTACAGCCGCGTATTCCGGCGACAAACTCAAACTCGACTTTAAGTAAACTGGGACTGGATGGTGCTTTATTTTGTTTTGCATTTAGTTCGCGCATTGTGTGCTTTTGCCGCAACGCGAGAAGGTATTTTATAAGACAAGCTTAGAAAACACGACAAATAGAACTAATTAACTCTTTCTCGTAAATAAACCCGCAACGAAGCAACGTCGTAAGCCGCAACCTGTATGCGTGTTTGAGTTGCAGACATTGTGGGGGCACTTTGGGAAAATGTTGCTGCCTGCAACTTGTTAAAACTACGAATGGAAAATCAACGCATTGCAGATAAAAATCAAACTTTCTGCTTCATATTTGCAGAGTGTGGAAGAGGGGCGCAATTTAATTGGGAATGCACTATCGTATAAATTTAAACATGATGAAAGAATAATGACGAGGGTGGAAGTGAAGTTGGCTGCTCACAGTAAATCTTAATTGTTTTTCCTTTTGGTGGTACTTGAAGCTTCTCAGACACTGCTAAGCAGCCGCACACTCCTTTATCCTGCAAAGACCGGGAAACGTGTGTTAGAAAACCCACCCTTGGAATAACGCAAACGATGAATAAGTTAACAGTAAGGAGATTTGGGCGTTTTTTTAATTATAATTGAAATGGAGGTTTGCACACCGTTCTCTGTCTTAACCTGCACGCCGGCAAGTAAGAATATTTCAGCACCCTCATGTGCACCGCATAAAAAAATTCCTCGGCCGCCCCTTACTGTGATGCAAAATTGAACTGCAGCGTGCACATGTTGTGGTTGGAAGCAAGTTGCCCGTGCGCATGGTTCACCACATGGCACAATTAGAACGTAGAACTTAATGCGTAAAACTCATATATCACGTAATTACGTCACCAATCTCAGTAGATACTGCAGCTTCAAATGAATGCATGAATTAATGCAAGGGTGACACGAAACTGGGAAATCGATATGCAATTTAAATAAATTAACTATGCCAGTGCACATCTAGGCGTTGCATGTGCAAAGTATTTTAATGAAAGGGATTAGCAGTTCACTTCTCTTAAACTCTTGCAGGCGCAGCTTGAGTTTGAGGGATTAACAGAGCCGTCTCTCCTTCTGCGGCAATGCCAAATTTCCTTTGAACATAATTCCAACATGTAACAAATTCACTTGAATTTTAATCGAATTTATCTCCAAATTCCATTACGAAAATAACTTCATATAGTAAAAATTATGAATTGCAAACAAGAAATTGAAATGTCCCTATTGAAACCGTAATTGATGGAGGCTATCATTGTGTGGTCAGTGGTATGTCTAAAGCCGTTTGAAACTAAAGAAAGGTCTCAAATGACTTCAGCTTCTGTCGTCTCTAAATATGCAAGAAGTTAGCTCATATGTGCATAGACAGCTCGTAATTGAAATTCCTGGAAGTTCATTGAAACCAGCTGAAAGTTAAGGTGCACTGGAGGGCGGTACGCGTGCACTAGCCGAGCGAAAAATCCATTAAAGATGCACGCATTATTCACTCCCAGTATGGCTTTCATGAGGGTCGCTGCCCCTTACGTTGCATATTTTCATACGCAACATGAATGGGCCTATCGCGCAACGTGACGGTTCATTGGAGACTAGATTTAACCCGCATTGAGCGGGAATGAAAACGCAAACGCAGAGGCACACAGGATCTCGGAGATCCCGCTGCGCTTGGTCGATGGCTCTCAGTGATGCCCCAACGTACTATGTAGGTTCCTGGTGTCCCAAGGGAAATAACCACGGTGTGCTTTAGTCTCTTATTGTTGCTTTTTTAAGGGAAACAGGGAACTAATCAGAGATCATTTAATATTTATTGAAAGCTCGCACGCTTGCCGGGAACGTACGATATGGTATTCAGTCCGCTCTTCAAATACCAATCATTTAGGTAACTGTTTTGAAAAAAATCCGCAAATACTAGAAAGTAAATTAGAAGGTATTGCATATCTGTTTACGGATTCAATGGATGGTTATGTTCTTTAAAGCAAGAAATTAAAATTGAAAAAGGAACCACAGCCCTGGAAAGTTTTTAAACCGTGATAAGTTTTTTTGCAGTTAAGGATTACTGCACTGTATTTTTCAGGATAAAAAAGGATTTCCGTAAATAGAGTTTTACCTTTTATTACTTCGCCCAGTTTGGTAATAAATTACATGATCAATAGAAACATATCGTTGCCTATCAAAAAGTCCCCCTCATAACAAGCATTTCCTTATTTACACATTTCTATTATGTCTGGAGTATTTTCTGTTTGGTATTAGGTCTCTATTATATGCCATTGCTGAATGATAATAGAGACCTATAGTTATCGTAAATCACAAATAAAAGCGTGACAATTGTGCGTTTTTTACTTATTTTTCAAAAAAAAAAGCAGAGCTAATTTAAGAACATAATATTCACCTACTTGCGGAAGTGTCTCAACGGTGTCTTGTTCCATGCCATATGAAAATGCAGATGGTCTGAAGTTTTTTATTCGGCTTTCTATTTTTTCCACCTACATTTTTGTTTCTCCAGAGATGCACACATAATGCCTAGGCCTCTAGAGCATTACACGCACCCCATGTGGTTCGTAAAAAATAAATAAAAAAAAAACGGTGGTAAAAAAATTGCCCAAAAATATTGCGTTCTTTTGCACTAAACCACAGGAAATACACTATAAGAACCATCTTGAGGAATGAAAGGTTTTTGTTTAGAGCACACTGGAAGATTAAAAACATAATGCCGAATAAAACGTGGAACAATGCGTTTATGTGAGAATGTGACCAAAGTTCAACAAATAAGAGGTAAATTACCCGTGCCTGAAATAGGAACGAGTACACCAATAGGAAATGAAAATGCTATAACAAACTGCCCCAACCATAAGGAGTAAGCCACCCTGAACAAATTGCCAGTGCCTATTGACAATAGTTGCAATTTAAAATCCAATTCCACCGTTTAAAAGCATACGCCCCATGTAGAGCAATTCTGTTGGCATTCGCATTTTCTAATGTACAAAGTCAGGCTTTGTAGCCGTGGATGCAAAATCTGTCAACGACATAAATGTTGATGTAAACTGCATACTATTCAAGGGTGTGCGCTTATTAATCTTTCGCAGCCAGCTTGAAACACAGACCAAAAGGACCCGATTTGTGAATGCTCCGAAAACCACATGCGTGGTGGTACTACTTCAACAAAACCACCTCCTTAATAAAAAGGAGATTCGAAGCACCTGTTTGTGACACGCATTTGACGCTGAGGTGGAAGTCCGTATGTGCTTCATTCCGTACGAGGCCAACTGAAATTGGCTGCGTACTTCAACCTTCGTCTGCCAGACTACCCTCTAGAATGTATATATGCAGCGCATTATGTGCGCTTGAAATGCATCTCCCATCCGTTCGCTGCGATCGACTGGAGGGGTGTTTTTTTCTACACGCAGCAAGAACAGACGTATTATACTTATAAATGTATTTCATACCAGGAAACGTCTGGGTTGACAAGTTCCGGAAGACAAAAATTTTCCCAAGATATTCAAAGAGAAAAATTCTGAGTCATTTGTAAAAATTTGCTGAAATTAACGCATAGATCTATATACGGATTTTAATATCATCATATTAAAACACGGCAAAAAATTGCAATTGTATAACTGCAATTGTCCGTAGACGAAAGAAAGAAAAAATTTGGGGGGAGGCGGATGTTGAATTAAAAATCAACCAATACATTGTGAAGGACACGGTTTACATCATTGGATTATAGAAGAAGTTTTAGAGGATATATCTCAGAATCATTGTTAACTTCACAAATTTGTGTTTATTTGTCATACTGTGAATCTAATTCAGTTCACTTTTAACTATCTAAAGTTATCAATTGCATATACAAAAATGCAATGTGCAATAAGGAATGTTGATTTTAAAGATTGGATATTTATTATTTAAAGTATGACAGGTTGCAGGTGCTTTAAACATGTACAATATTTGCTACCTATGCTCCCTAAAAATGAACCAAAAATTCCCTGCGTTCCTACGTTAGATTCAATTACGCAATATGAGGGGAATCGAATTAATTATCAATTCATAGCTTACACCCGATAGGCAAACGCAAACAAACGCATTGGACGCATTGTGTTGGTTGATGGTCGGATGCGTTCGAGTAAACGTAATGAAATTGTGATTTATTCATTTCCACACAAGTCAGCGCGCATTTGAATACGCCGCCGCCGCGCTAGTCTTGGCGGGTGCATGCGGTTTGTAATCCGCACGTACCACAATATATAATGTTGGGCATGTTGGCAAAGTCGGAAAATATACGTCAGGTTCGCAGATTGGAAAACAATGTGGCAAGCCCCCTCGCGTCTTGCCTTCGCGCACGTCGTATAAGGGCCTGCCGCATACTCCTCGGGGGTACGAGGACGAGTTGGTGGCGAAAGTTACAAATAAACATTTGCTGGAGGGTGGTTGTTGAGCTATAGCAAAATTAAATGATTTTCTCCTGCGTTGAGAAGCATATGAAAAATTTACACGTCAAGAGATTGTTTCAATTTATGTTGCCAATAAGCACCCCTGATTTTGTCAGTC
Organism: Ecitoglossa quadriceps; assembly: GCA_027574925.1. Classification (NCBI taxonomy): domain Eukaryota; kingdom Metazoa; phylum Arthropoda; class Insecta; order Coleoptera; family Staphylinidae; genus Ecitoglossa; species Ecitoglossa quadriceps. The sequence continues at coordinate 63,024 of JAODGC010048276.1, read as the reverse complement.
ATCTGATGGGGGATATTCTGTGCACTACACGGAAACATATTTCACCCTTCAGCAGCGACCTGCAGTAGCAAGCTATACATTTATCATTGTAATTCTGTTAGATTTCTTTGTACCGCACCACCAGTTACGGAAATCATTATGAATGATAGGGTAACATTAAAGGAGGACCACTAGGAATGCAATGAATAGTAGATAGATAGTATAACAATCTTATGTTTCTTTTAACAGGCAGAATAGTTGATTTCTGCCTGTTAAAAATTCCAACAAAAAATTCTATTTATAAAGCCATTTCCTTTTTAGAGGAAGTAAGAGGAAGCTTTTATAGAACAATTTCCTTATTTGTTACTTTCTAATCTGTACAGGAATATGCAGTTGCATGAAAAATCTACTTGTGTCCGATTAAAGGACGCGTACGCTTCACACGAAGATGCTCCCCTCGTGTTTACTATGTCTATTGGAATTGCTGCTTTTTTTCTTAGTTCTTCTTGCTGTGTCGACAAGTGCAATAAAAGCAGGAAACTACAGCAGGCAAACTACAACAGAAGTTAGGAGTACCAGCCGAGTAAGTAGGAAAATACGCAATTCCTAAGGTAAAATCTATGTACAAAAAAGATTTCTGAAATACAGATAAGTGAAAATAGTGGACGACGGAAAGGAAACACTTTTTGAGCGGATGTTTGATGGAAACTCTGTAATACCCATTACAATCCAGAGAAAGGAACAATAAATTGGAAAAATTCATCATGGAACTTCCCAGTAGTATGGGCGTAAACTTCCTCTGTAGATCGAATTCTATCCCGTGTTCTCACACATTTGACCCATGCTCATTTATTTTTAAATCCGGAATTGCAACCTGGGCGCTTCAAGAAATGGAAAGGAGGTATTCTATAGCATAAAGGACGTATACATAGGTGTGCAATGGGATGAGCACATTACGTTGAACAAGGTGATTCGTACTGTAGAATATTTTCTGTTGTAACCCGAAACTGTCTTTTATGCCATGTTGAAAAGAATGCTTTCCACCAGCAAACGAAGTAGGTGCGCCTACGATGGCGAGCATCGCCAAAACAAGTGAATTTGGAGAATAACAGAATTGCATTCGTTATACTCTCAAAGGCATGCGTTGCGGGTGGAAGTTTGGTGTAAATGTGTTTGTTGGTGGAGGCTGTTTTTGCTGCCGTTTACATTTTCCTTTGCAACAATGCCACCGCAGGCCGAGCTGTTACTAAGCATTGACGCAGCGGGAAGCAAAAACGACGAAAGCGTGGAAATCTAGGAAGCTGGCATAAAAAGTCGAAATGTGAAGCGGGACGCTTTTCAACATTTACATATCTGGAGGTAAAGAGTAGGAAAACTGCGCGAAATGTCGCAAAAAACGCGCAAGATCTCTATTTTATGCTTTGATTTTGCATCGGCACAATTTTATTACTTTAGAATGTGCTTTACATCCTGAGCGGCTATGATGCGGATTGCATCGGTGTACACAAAGTTTGCGACATTCAAATTATGATTTCAATTGCAAATCTTCAAGAGTTTCAGGCTTCACAACCTAAGAACATTTTCATACGCTAGACATAAAAATCTTCGTACAAAATGTACATTTATTTTATATCTATGACCTATATTTATTTAGATATCCAGTGGTTTACTATCCAGAATATAAGGACATCAACATTGTTAAACAAAAGTGAAATTGCAGGTTTTTGCCGACATGTAGAAAGCTCAGAATGCAAACATTGTTGTAATTACACATAGTAGCATTTTTTAAGCACTGTAAAAAATCACATTGTCCAAAATATGTAGGAGAAGCATGGATAATTACAATGATTTACTTTTGAAAGCATTTACTCTAAGTGAGATGATCAACTATGATTTCACTTTGCGGAGAAATCAGTTGTTTTGGTTTTCACATGCACTTGTGGGACTACCTCACATAAAATCCTCAAAGGTTCACTTAAGCAATCATACGTATAAATTTTCTTCAAATTTCCGTTCTCGAGCTAAACGCAGGTGGCAAATCTGCAAATAACTTCTAGTCCAGAATTAGAATTCTACAGCCTGAGCAAAATCCCAACGTGCCAATGCGTTTCTTCCTGTCGATTTGCCTGATGCAAGCACGCGTGTGCAAATCAAAGTCGTAATAACTGCATTTGCAATGGAGATGAACACGTGCTCTAGAAAATTAAATGTTAATACGCTGTCGCTATGTGACGCTCTCAGAAGCCGCTTTCATCCATTCCAACGTTGCAATCTGCAGGTGCACCACCTAAATTTACGGCGAGACAAAAGAAATTCTTTTGCACGCACACGAGGTTGGACAAATTCGCGCATCGCGTCGTACTATTAGTCTTCGGCGTTTAATCCGTTTCTCGTGCGCTGCGAAAGATGGGTCCAATGATGGTCTACCCATGCAGTAGTAGCTAGTGATTAGTGTGCATTCTTTATAATACAAGCGTTAGTTCAGTCGTTTAGCACCAATTGCTCTTAATTAACAGTTTCCATTTGCTATTCTTTCCGACCATTTGAGCTCTGGTTTGCAATGCGATGCTGGGTATATCTCACCCACCCTGCACGACTCTAACAATTTTTATTCTGTAACTAAACGCGCCGCTGCATTCGTGCTCAACAATTCCACCGAATGCTTTGCCGTGTTTTCTGCAAAAAGTGCAAATGAACGTGACATATTTCTGAGCGTGTGCATTCGCCAAGAAATGCGCACAAATGATTTTTATTTATTTTGACTACGAAGCGATTACGCTCCACTTGGCAAAGTTAATATTCGAAATAGAATCAATTCCTATTATTTATTGTAGTAATGCGTTCCAGAGGATATGCTGCTACGTAGGCACTAATACGTGTGGGTCATCACTTTGTTAATTTGTACACATTTACCTTAACTAGGCATTTATAATTGTGTCGCTATGCCAACACAGCGTTGATCAATTAAGTTGATTAGTCGACAATGTGTTGCTCTGCAGACAAGAAAAAACGGACGCGTTTCTCCAATTAGACCAGCAGAAACATCAACTAGTGCGCAGCGCTTTATGCTACTCAAGATTAAAACGAATTAATTTAATAAGTTGTCTACGAATCGCTCCTGATAGGTTCACAACAATGCGGTTAATGTGGTTAATTGCCTTTGTCGCACTAGACGGTAAGTACCTAGTCATTATAAAATATTATTTCCAACTACTCTGATTAGAGCTAAAGCCATTGTTTATATCTTTACAAATTTCCTTAAATTCTCTCACCTAGTTTACAAAACGGCTTACGGAATCTCCAATGACATTGTTGGTTCTATGCGCTGCCGGTTATTATGCAAAGAAGCTGGTAGCCAAGCTGCTGAGCTCAAAGATAGCAACATTTGTAGATGCATCATTTTAAAGAAGCTAAATGGTAATGACCTATGATTCTAATTAAGCATACATTAACTTTTTGCATTCGTAGATCATCAACTCGCCAAAGTACAAGAGCTGAGTACCTTTTACAATTTACCAGTGCTATTTGAGGAGGAGCGCCGACATTATAAAGTCAAACGGCAGTTAAATGCAAACTTGCTAGGCGATTGGCGTGAGACCATAGACGATCAGTGGGCCGAAGCAGCGGAAAATATTAAAGCTTGGCGGGAGCAACAAGCCAGAGATAATCCAATTCTGGGAAGCATTACTGACCATGCGGAAAATCTGAAATCGTGGCATGAGCATCAAATTGGAGACAATCCTTTGATTGGCAATTTTGCGGAACACGCTGAAAATTTGAAGAACTGGCACAAGCAGCAAATTGAAGAGAATCCTGTTCTTGGCGATATTCAGGAATCTGCAGCAAATATACAAGCGTGGCACAAAGACAATCTTGATATTCTCCAAGAAAGCATTCAAGACCAAAAAGAGAAGCTTGAGGAGCATCTAGACAATCTTAAAAATAGAGAACAGCCCGATTTGGGACCAGTGCTTGAGGAGCAGGCAGAGAAACTTAAAAAATTCCACGAGGAACACATTGAACCTATAGTCGGAGCTCCCTTGCCAAGTTTAGACGGATATAAGGAGAAATTAAAATCATTTCAGAATCCACCTGAACCGATTTTAGGACAAATGGCCCCACAACTTACTACTTATGATTCAAAACAAACCGGTGTTGGATTTGGTGCAGGAAGACCCAATTACCCTCCACCAGTAAACTGGAATCCCATGATACCTCCACTTGCTCATATCATCGACTCTCTTCATTTGCCACAGTTTTATTATCCCCTCCCAGGAAGACTCGCGCCAAATGTAGCTGCACCTCATTACACAGTACCAGGATTGCCACGTCTCTTTTCTCGATCTGCTGCAGGTAAATTCCTCCCAGGAAATTATACTGGCCCTTATAATCCTCATAATCCTATTGTAGTTCAACCAATTGTGGTGCCATCCCATGATAGCCCATCACCTAGACCAATACTGTCCTCTCTACGTAACAACGTCGATGAAATGTTGGCAAACATGAAGAAGAATGGCGGACGATTAATCCCAGAGAATTATTTAAATTCGGATGCACTTAGTAATTCTGAAAGTCAAGTAAACCAAATCAACGTCAATGTCCGCGTGGAACCTACACCAACACCACCCAATTTGTTTTCCTGGTTCTGGCCATATGGAGGAAGGAATTGGCTTGCTGCTCCGGCACCTAAGGAACTAGATGAAAATGGTCAGTTGATCACTGAAAATCCTGGTGTTATTGAAGATTCCAATGAGGAAGGTGAACATGAAATACACAATGATGAGAATGACGATGAAAAAGAAGACATTGGCGAAGAACGCCGCATGGAACAACAATTAAGGGATACTGACAAAAGCACTTATAATGCACATGTGGTAGATAGTGTTAAGAAAAATCTGCCAAAGAAAGGATTTTTTCATTCTGAGAAGGAGCATTCAAAGGCTGGGAAATATGGTAACTCGTTAATAGTGCAACCACCGGAATTAATGTCGGATAGCGAAGAGGATTTGGAAACTTTAGCGAAATAAAGGACTGCAGGAAAGGATTATTAGTAAATGGTAATAGGACCATTTATTTTGATATTATCGAATTCCGTTGATATGCTGAGATTCCAATGGTAGTATTAACGTTAATTACAATTTCTTGCAGATTCTACTTTAACAGTGTGCTGAATAATTTGATATGATTTTTTATACTTTTATACTATGCCATTAGTTAGGAATAAATGTTGTCATTCTTAATACAATTCCCTAAAGTAATTAATATTAAAATAATTAATTTGTAATTTGTGTATTGCGGTTTGCAATTGCATTTAAAGTTGCCTTGGCTGCACTGGAAGATGAAAATTGATTAAATCTGTTTCGGCTCTGTTGCAAAATGGGTTTAGTTTTTATGGTTTTAGCATGTAACACATAAATAAGCCTAGTCACACAAAAAAAATTGATATCCGCTATTGTAATAAACAGGATTTATGTAGATTTTTTTCGTTTCACTCGGACAGCATGTGTGAAGCGAGAGCTTATTTTTCAGCATTATATACTTTGTTCATCACTTATCGCGAATTCAGTCGTCGTTCGCCAGATAGACATTATCGTTGATCTTTTTTCTCAAATGCCGCCGCGCCGCTTTATTTCCGAGATCTGTTATTTTATGTGGTGTTTATAACCAAGCCTAAACTGCATACTGTCCTCTGCCCACTCATGCGTGTCTTCAAATCAAGGGTCGAGCATTTTGCTGCATCCTTTTCTTTAATGGTCCTGATTCATTTCAGCATAATTCTCAGCAAGTATTAAACTGGTATACGCGTGCGAAGGCAAAAGGTACGTGGATAAACCTCAAAAAGCCGACGCACCAACGGTGTGAGGAAAAAAGGGCGTCCAAAGATGTATTAACGCGGTTGTTGGACCGTGCACGTGTCGACGTCCAAAAACAAGCGAAAAACAAGACGAGATTACGAGTTTTAATGGGATATTAAAAGCATCTTCGATTACCCATTCTATAACAGTTGGCTACGCCTACAAAAATGTCCCTCAGAAGTTCATATTTGGATGCGCAACTAAAATCCATCAAACGTCACCATTCGTATTCATAAATATTCAAATTTCGCCCAGATTCATTCTGCAGGCTACATGTGCGCCTGGAATGTGATTTATTTGAGTACAACTTCAAAGCACTGGTCGTATAAAAAGCACACAAGTTAGTGCAGGACATACAGGACCTAACGCATCTTGAACTGCTGGGATGACACGAATATCAACGCTTTAGGGTGCGAAGATTAAACCTATCAATGCGCGCGAGTGCACCCTCAAAGAAACGGGCACACGTAGTACCAGGGTCGAAGCGAAGCCTATAATTTCCCAATACGAGATGTACACAGCAAACAATACGTTGTAAGCCAACCCGCCAAATCTCCAGCGACAATGACTATAATTTCGTGTGTTACGAGCAGGCGATTGCAACGTGCACACTTAGAGGGGTAATATACGCGCCAGACTGCAAATTGACGGCTTCTTTTATATATTTTTTAGCTTTACACTTCGACGATCGTCGATCATTCGTCGCCCTGACCTGGTCCTTGCTCTGCAGTGGATTAGTAATTGTATCGCTATTACATGTAATCTTCCCGCTGCTTGGCGTGTGCCAGTCGCCGCTTGGGTAACACTCCTCACAGAATCTACAGTGTCATGGGACATATTCCACACATGTCACTTTATAAAAGCTTATGCCCGCCAGTGTGCATAATGTCCAACAAATTAAACCAAGATGTTGGGATTTGCATGAACATACTGGTGTCATATTTTTTTTTATTTTTTTGGGTGAACCAAGAACACTACCGTTCAGCCCATATGGCAAGAGAAACAAAGTATCATGTTTCCAGTGACTAAATCTTACTTCCAGGCAGTTCAGGAGTTCCTAGTAAGTGGGAAGTTAAAGACGGTAGTAAGCAAATAGTCAAGAAACCACATGTTGAAGCTTGACTCTTGGAGGACCTGAAAATCTAGCTCTCATACTGGTAAACCACAAGATGTTCGCAATATATACGCCGAATCCCCTGAAAATGCAGGAGGCATTTCTACGTTTGGGGCGGAAGCGTTTTTACGTTTGGGAGCGACAAGTGACCTGATGAACTTTTCCCATAGTGTTCTTTCCATATGCACCGACTGCAACACCTCCGGCCGCGCAATTCATAACAACGACGCTGAATTTCCGGACACATCCCACACAAACCCTACATAATTTCAACACCCTTCGTGGTTTTGTAACGACATTTCTACGTGTACTTGAAGTGAGGGTGCTTACGAAGGATGTAAGTGTATCGATCGGCCTACGAAATTGGTTCCTCGTAATACTTGTTTTGGGTGCATTAACTGAAGTAATACATGTTTGTTGTTAGGATCAAATGTAGTTACGGTGTTCTATAGGAACGATGCGGATTAGTAGATACACTCGTACATGTGCATGGAACGTAGTAATTTTGAATTAGTGGTAGAGTCAGTATATTATAGGTTATCGATGCTGGGCTCGTGGTGCTGCGACCCATAATCAAATTCGTTTGTTCATAAAGGGTTATTCGGAGGTCACGTTACATAAAAATGTAATCTTCATGTGAGCTACAGTATCTATGTATAGTTGGACGATAGGGAAAAATGGAAGATATGAAAAGTTAATGCGTGCCATTAAATTAATGGAGATCTATGTTATATAATAATGGATGAAACGTAAGAAAGCTCTTATGTGTTTTTTCTTTTAATGTACTGTCAATAAGAAGATTCAAAGTTAATCTCACCAGTACCTTCCAGTATTTTGAAAGAAATAAATATATTCACTATAATTCAGTCATGGTTGCAAACGTTATCAGAAAAGTAGTATATTCATTGCTTATGCTCACAAGTATTTTTATATAATTATATTGCAGCAGCCAATAGGGTTATTTTCAGTTATTTGGACCTGGGTTCAGTGAGAATTTCAATTATTGGAACTGGACTCTCGACAGAATTCGAACCGGTGTCTCTCTAATAGTTCCTTCGCCAGAAAAATACAAATTGTAAATAATACTGTGCAACAAATTTCATTTTTCATTTTTCCAATCGATTAATGGGCCTTGACTAATTTTGATGCGCTAAAATAATAGTTTTGGCCAAATTTTTCTTGCAGAACTGCACAGTTTTGTTAAAATTTAATTTCAACTTTTCGATTAAAAAAAAACTAACACTAAATGTCACAAAATAAGTTTAAAAAATATATATTAGGCCACTCAAGCTTAGTCGAGTAAGCATACATTCGCTACATTTCAGATGTATTGTTGTTTGATATATTTGAAAATCAAAAACTTTAAATAACTTTGGAGCTGTTGAAGATAAGCAAATTACGTTTTTACACATTTCTACAGATTTAATTAACAACTTGTTATTACAATTCTAACAACGAGTCTAAATTAATTTAGGGAAATTATGGGACATTTGATAAGATCACAAACAAAATTCGGCAAAAAAAAACTAAAATTGAAATTAAAAAAAAAAACAGAGACATCCTCAAAAAGTTGGACAACACCGTTGAATTCAGTACATCAAGATTAGTCAGGAGCGGCTAATTTCATATCGATCGGAAATCGACTATGCTGTTGCATAGTAAAATGGCACGATGCATTTTCGTTCTGATTTAATTATTACTGTGAGTAAATGAATTCAAAAGGTATAAATATAATGGGATCATATTTTATTTAATCCAAGCCCTTACATTCCTTTGTCATATTTTTGTAGTAAAATGAAGCTTTCATGTGACAATGTGACACACATATCTGCAACCTGGATAACAGATTGGATTAAATAAAATATTGCAATTTCCAACAATATTGATATGACTAAAGCTTCTTATTATTGATATTTACAAAAATAATTCGCGTGGAAATGATTTTATCAACTGCAAACAAATTTAATTAAATTATTTAAATAAATTAATACTTTAATTTTCCAATAGAGGTAATATGGAGCCAATTATTATCAGGCAATACATTATTTAGCACAATGCACAATATTTGATGAGTAAAATTGAGAGTAGGTTACTTCATAGCGTCTCTCAAAAGATATGGCTTTAAAAAAAATTTACGAGAACTACACTGATTCGGTGATGTTAAAAATTACGACGCTTTGAAAGCTTGTGAAGTTTGACTTTGATATCGATATACAACTTTAAAATGAAAAAGTCTGTTCTATAGAATTTTGAAAATTTCAATTTTATTTTAGTGAAAAAATTCTCCAAGGTATGCTTGAAATTTAATGAGAAGTAAAGCATAAAGAATATAAAAGCCCATAAAATGAAACATTTTCTAAACCCTAACGTCGCATAAAATGCAACATAAATGCACTGAATCAAAGTATACCGGCATGATAATAAATGTTCACAATACCGGATCCATAAAATTGATAATAATTAGGCGAACTAGCAATATAAACTTGTTGGAAGATGGAAGGATGAAGTACTTGCACTGAAGAACGTAAATCGAGATAGGCCCTCAGCGTGATTTCCAACACAACATGCCGTGCTTTACTTGATGAGTTTCGCGGATCTACTTGCTCTACTTGTGGCGCAAGCACAACGAACGCTCCGATAATGTTTATCTGCACATCTTCAACGAGCGCTTCATCCCTGCATGCAACATCTTCGCGGGTCTGTCATCAATTATTTCGTGCATTTCGTGCACGTTTTCTTCGTCGAATCAAACACGTTTTTAAGCTCCTCTGCAATGCGTCAGCAAGAATAATGTAATCACCTCGATGAAATAAAGAATTTGGTTTCGTTGAGTGCAGGATTGTTTCTTCGTTGTTAAAAATTAAACTGATGACGAATGTGGGTGAATGCCATTGTATTCATATTACGTCTTGATTTCAGTCTCATAAGCAGTGCTTTCAATCACTTCTTTCTCTTCCAAAGCGAGCGTAGTTACATTTAATCAGTAACTCTTTGCATTCATAGAAAGAGTAGGATACGTTCGCGTCCAATTTGCATGTAGATTTACATTTTGCATTTCCATTTAGGCTGTCTTAGGATTGAACAAATATTAAATTGAAATTCAAATTTGGTGGGGGTGTAAGCAGTCGAGAACAAGCATGATGATTGTTACGAGGCAGCTTTATTTGTTGTTTAGTCGAGACTTGCCAGTACAATGGCATTCATATGTAATCATTATCGTAACGAAGAAGACTGCATTATCGTAATTCAATTGTAAACACGATGCGAAGACTATGAGCAATGTTGGGCTATCGCGTACATACCACGGGTTTACCAGGTTGGCATGCGCCAAACATTTGAAATGCTCAATCGATGCGTAATTGAATCCTCAACCAACGATTTATCATGTTCGATGTTTGTTTGCACGCTGAATGAATAAATCATTTATGCAATCTTTCATATGTTCTTTTTTGCGTGAGACTAATGACCGTGGACGGCCAATTTCAACAGCAGTTCACGAAACTTCAGCATTTAAATACTAACCTATCAAACCTTATCAGCGGCATGCGCATCGTAAATCTGCGGATTACATTTCGGAATAAAAAGGAACAACGAAAGCAAGAACGAAAATGTCAATGTGGCATAAATTTTACTCGTTGCTGCCCCTACCATGCGTTCGTTGCATTTTCACATAAAATTCAACTTTCATCGTTTCTATGCACATTTGTAGGATGCACTGTCGTCAAGTTTATACAGGAGCCAAAAAAACATATATATATATAAAACACATGACTATATTCCATTCGAGCATGCTACTCCAACTGTAAATGTAAAATCACCAGAAGAGCATTCCTACGTTGCTACCGTAAATGTTTATTAACATAATTCCCTCCAACAAGTGGTATTAGATTAAAACGCCGCCATTGCCAAACACCCTGTGTCCAAATAGTATGTCAATGGAAAAGGACGACGCTGAACATAGATCATACTAATACACACACATTCTGCGCATTAGTAACATCCGATTGCACATAAATAACCGTGGAAGACCCATCGCAGTCCACTCATTTTGTAATACACTGTGCAGCGTGCGTAATGCACGCATGATGCATGGAAATACCACGGAAACAAGCGAGCGCATTGCAATTAACTGCTGGTTGCAGTGTGCACACGATCAGACAAGAGATGCGCGTGATGCACCCTTGTAGTGTCGAAACGATAGCAATAATAGCGATGAAGAGATTGGAAATAAAGTACACCAGGCACTGCAAATCCGCTGGAGGAAAAAAGGGGCAACACGGTGGGTTAGATACAGTGGGAAAATGCAATGCAGCATGAAGTGAGAGGAATCCGGGCGCGTGCAAGCGGCACGCGTCTCTTTGTATTTGATGTCTACCAAGTAAGGACACAAATATTAGGTAGACTGGGTAAGGTAAGTGTGGACGTGGCTAACTAGAGTAGACTTGATCCTGCTTCAGCTCTCACACAAAAACAACAATTAGAGAACAATCGCTAATAGGGCTACATTGGAAGCCAATTATACAAATGTCCCCACTTGTTCGGAGAGGAAAATTCGGTAGCTAACATTCCTCCGATAGCCCCCGGACATTTCAGCTCTAATGCAATGGATCGGTGTTCTGTCCTCGCGCTGGAAGTGTGGCGTTTGATTGACTGGTAAATGCATGTGCAATGAAGTTAGCCTTGCATTGATCGGTTCAAACACGGCGTGTTTTCCTCGCCTGCTCATCGCGAATTCTTTCACCTCGAGCGCGTCCTCTTTGTACGCGTTGTCCGCCTCATTACCTGGTGTCCTCGTTAAAAACACCATCGTGTCCAATTCAAACGACATTTTTGCCAATGTCACGCATTTATTTTACTTACTTCAGTCTCACAGGGACGGGGCTAGTGAGGAGACCAATGCTCTTGATAATGGCAACCCGTGGAATAAACAACAGTAGAGAGCGTCGTCTCCTGCCCCGCACGCAGTGACGTCGAGTAATGGTAAGCGTAACGAGCGCAAAAATAACATCGACGAGAAAATTGCCAATTAGAATAAACGCCAACGCTAATGCAAAAGTGGCAATATGATTTCGTGCGTTTTCCTACGTCACGAGTCGTTCATCAAGCAACCGGCCAACAATGCGTCGTTGTTGGCGACGCTCGGTTGCGTCGGGTACAAAGAATGTACTGTCGCATGTGCGCCGCCATCGTCAACGAACTTGCATCACACTAGCCGCATCAAGTTAAATCTACTGAGGCATGAAGATGCCAGGCGCAGCAGAATGTTGCGACGCGATTAACTAGTCGTGGTCCGCGGACGCTGGGGAACATTATAATAATAATCGCTTTTTATTCGTTGCCCATCGTTGAGCATTTGATTTATCGTAATGAAGCCGAAGCATTGAACGCGTAAAACGATGTAACGAATATCAACACTCGAAGATGCTGGATGCAGCGGGATGGCGTGTTTAGTCGAGCACAAAGATTCGCAGATTCTTTGATCCCAATGCCGAGAGTACGTGAACTACAAGACGCTGATTGATTCATATGCAATGTTAATTACATACCCGAAGTGCATCTGAAAATGAATGATTAAATTACAAATACCCTTGGACTAAAAGGATTTGCATTGAAAGCTAAAGCTTTTAAGAGAGTCAAACGGCTGAAGGCTTTCAGGAGATTTGGAGATTGCTGAACATCATGATACATTTACCAGAATTGAAGTATGCTGCTGAAACAAATCAAATTGATTAATCCGTCAACATTTATCCAGCATTATCCAATCCGTCCAGAGTCGATTAGAGAAACGAGTTTCGTTTCTTTCAGTTTATTTTATTGCCAGTAGCAAATTAGAAAAACGCGTTTCCTAAATGTGATTTCCTCTAAACATACTTTTCATTCCAGTCATTTCGACTATTGGGCATCGTGCCGCGTTGACATCGATTTTCAACCGACTCGTCGGCTTCACTATCCGTCTATCCATCCATTTATCCATCCATGGATACTTTCCTTATTCTTGGGTTTGATACGTCCAATGCTTATTTGTTAGGAAAACTTTTCTAATTTATTTGAGTGCGCGTATGGCATACGAAAGTTTTCCATTATTCCGCACTTATTGCTTTCCTAATACAAGCGTTTTGCCCTAATGCTTTTTGCCTACTCGTTGAGTTTTGGGTCACTTTATCGGAAAAAGCCAGCTGGGTCCTTGTATGGATATTAATTTTTATAGATTCATGTTAGTGATCCTGACACAAATAAACATAATTATCTGCTTCATTTACTATCTATTGGCCAAGCACTTCTCTATCTCGAGTAGACTTATATTTCTATTATGGTGCTGAATGCGATTGCAGAGCTAGGTGTTTCAATAAGCAGAAATAAGTACTCGTAGTAATACGAGCAAATGGCAAAATGACCATTATAGCAAATTGAAAAAAAAGGAGGAAAAAGCGTTTCGAATGAAGATTCCGAGCCAAACCACCAATCGCACAAATGTTACAGGTGAGCTGCCCATTACTGCATTACAGATTTAATTCGCCAATTTTCTATATAAATTTAAATAATTTGCGCTCTAGTTACAGTTCCAGCTCCATGTGGATATCAGGCGAATCATATTATATTCCATGAGTTTATGCGAGACGCTGCAATGACATAATGGAAATAATGGAACGAATGTTTGAATCGTAACGAATTCGAATGTGCGTCTCTATTTCTCTACTACGTGACGGCGGGAAAACTGTTCGCCGCTTATTTCGCTTTTTCTCATGATATTTCACGGAGAGCAGCACTATGTACAATTTGATTATTTTATTGAAGTAAACGCCTCATTCAGTTTATTCTATTTTGGTATTAAATTATTTTCCGAGTTTTTTGTTATCATGTTTCTATACCGGGCATATGCTGGGCATAACATGTAAGCATATAAAATAATCAAATCATGGTGAGTGAATGTAATTGCACAACTTAGTCATATTTGCCTTGGCAAATTATTTTTTTGCGTATCAACTCTCTGGCTTCTAAAATACTAAAATACGTTTTTCAATACGAGTAGGTGATTTCAGAATGCACGTAGAAGATGCAGAATATAATAGACAACCACCGAAACACAGCATTAACATAATGCTTCAAAACATAATTTACAATTTAATTTACAATTAAACCAGAAGTGCGCCGCATCCTAATAATTCCGTTTGAATAATGCCTTGGGCATAAATAAAGATGTCATTCTTAGTGAAAGGTTAACGTTAATTTTATTACTTAGTAGGAATAAAAACACGTAGGTAAACGTGATGACGCCTCGCAATGTTCACTAATTAATTACTAAATTACTAACTATATCTGGATTACCTGGATTAGGAAATTATCACAGACATGTTGTCGCAACCAACAGAAACAAACTGCACTGAATAAATTATATCTGACAAGTTAATCCTGAAATCTACGCCGTTATAATTATAATTTGACTACATAATTGATCCTATTTTCATGATAACATTTTAAAGCTGATCGCAAGTCGATTGCATGCTTTCCCCTAAATTGGCATTATCCTAATTGTTTATGCATTACTGCTTCAATTTAATTTCAAAATAGAATGGATTCATATGCGCTTATGATTCATGAAATGGAGTCTCCCCTGCCACAAGACGATTGCAACAGCGTACTTCGAAACAATTCGGAGAGCAGAGTTTGGTACTTTTCGTAGATTACAGGGTGATGTAAGATTTATACAAGTTCTACAGGTGGATACAAGAGTAAGGAGTTTTTATTATAGGAAGATGAGACCACTGTTGTCACACAGGAAGTGTAATTCTAGATTCTTTATAAAGTGTGTTGCGTGAATGTGCGCTTTGATCGATCACCAGCAACTATGTATGCGTTTTTTAACAACACGGTATATTTCCGAATGCAGAAAGATCCAATTACACGGTGATGGCACCAGGAGAGATTCGATGCTATGGGAAACTGCAGGGCTAAAGCCAGCCGAGGGGGTATTGTAATATGTTCAAGAGAATAATCCTATCCACAATGCTTCCTATGGCCATCCCATGAGGGATGACTATTCTTACTCACCGGTTATGTCGACAACATAATCTTGTACAAAGTACAATTGCGCCACCTAGGCTATGATAATAATAGTATACTGGTTACTAGCAACCAGCTTCACTATAATCTATGCGTGGACTTGTTTGGACTAGGCATAAATCTATCTAAATTTATTTTTTACCCATGGGGGAAATAAGCGGGAAATGTAGAAGTTTCTTTTGCGTCTACATGTGTACTGGTTCAATCTCGCGTTTATCCCGAAGGAGCAGCAAATGAGAAAGTAATTGTTAACAACGTTGTTTACGTAACTCCAACTAAGTAAAGGCGAGTAGTAGTGCTAAGTAATGTGAAACGGAAATTACGAAATTGAAAACCAACGAGCAGTCAGTCTTCCGCTTGTAGAGTGTGCGACCGGGTACTGTCTCCATAGAGGGTTGCTGTTGCTACTGTTAAGAGCCAAGAACCGAGCAAATCAACTTGCACATGGTGACGGGCTGCGCGTGATGGAGGGCCAAGGCACCGGCGTAAATTGCGCAGTAGATGACGAAGATGATGAGGTAAAGCTGGTGCGGGTTCTAGTTGGCGCACCCAAAACCTAAATGAATTCCGTTGAGTTTGATGTGTCCACGGATGAGGGCTTGCTTACCAGGATGGCGATGAAATACGCGTAGGAAGCTTCAACGCGCCAAGTGCGTGTTTATCCCGTCGAGGGTGACGGGTGACGACGGGAGTTGCGTGTATGGCTCTGCTTGTGCGAAACAGACAACGTGCAGGAGAAAAGAGAAATTAACCATAATGAAGCGTAGAGCCGCTTTGATCTCACATCGCTTGTCAACGCCTAGGACTGCTTGTGCCAGTCGCACCCTCGCCGACGAAATCTTCAATAGCGAAACGTATCTTTGTGAGCGAGCCATTTGATGGCATTGGTCTGGTAGAGATATGTGAAGTGATACATTGCTCAGTTTTCAAACACATTTCTGGTATTTGGTACATGATTAAAGAGGTTTGAAGGAATGACATTGCATATTTTGATTTTCCAACATTCAAATTATTCAAATTAGACTCTGTTCCATTTCTTAATAGTTATATATTAGCAATATGCTGTACTTATAGCGGATCATCTATCCAAATATTTAGTAAGGTAAAGATGAACAAGATGGAATGCCCCAAATTTATTTAAAATTTCTGTGTCCAACCATTATAAAAATGTATTCCTATATATTGTACCTTTAGCGTTAGGTTTTGCGATGTATTGAGATTAATGTTTAACATTTTGAAGAAAGGGTGTACTTTGATTTTCCTTTATAATTATTAGCCAATTATGATCATGTTGTGTACTAAGTTTGAAATATTGTGTTTGAATAGAGATTATTTAATCTTGAATATTTCGATACGAGAACCTAATTCATTATTTAAAATTCTCTAATTTTAAAATCAAGCAATTAAATGTTATAACAATATTAGATTAATACACACCTCTGGAAAAATCTAATTTTTTATTCCACAGAAACGTAATATAAAATTTCGAGTTCTTACATGACTTATACTAGCAGTTGACTTGTAATAAAACAGGTTTTTCCTGATGTTACTGGTGTATACCGAAATAGGGGTGGCAGATGTGAAATGTGCCCTTGCACTGCAAGCACCTTGCAGTATTTAAACTAAAAGAAACTTGTATGAATCCGTACATAATCCACTTTACTGGATTGACTCAATACTATTTTTCCAGAAAATATTTTTAGATCGGAAATAGGCAGGGAAAGTATCTCATATTCGAGGACTCGCAACACATTGAAGATGGTACAGTATTTGTCTTCCCCACAATCTACAAAAGTCATGTGTTGCGTCCAGAATCATCTCATATAATATAAACCTTCTTTCGATTTACATTCTAGAGTTGCCCACAGTTTCAACGAATTTCGCATCGTATGCCAGGTTTGTGTCATTGCAGGAATGTCTACTACTATATTATGCGGATTTGGCTACGAACTTCACTTATATGAAACATCAACCCCTAACAAACTTAGAAAAATAGAGAAAATCAAACAAGGAAAAGTATTTGTTTTCAAATAGATAGGTTAGTGCATTAACAACGTCGGCAGGAAGCTGTAAATAATCCAGGCATTTGACAAAGATAATTGTTGTGGTCAGATCTAGTTAGAAGTTGTGTTATTTATGTATTATAAGTCGGTTTTCTCGATGTGAATTCTCATTTGAAATAAACAATTTGAGTATTTGTAAAGGGATACTGAACATAAAGTACTATGTTTTATGCAACCAGATGACAACATATTATAAGGGTATGATGATATAGGAAATATAAATACATCTTCTCTTCACTGCACATTTTCTCGGACATTTGGGAAGAGTTGGTATGCTGGTTTCAGCCTCTTATTTGAAACTGAACGAGGTCCTGTGGATTTGATATAAAAAGGTAAGAGTAAAAATAAGAGGACTGAAATAAATCGAAGCAGATATAGAAACAGTAAAGATAAGGAATAAGAAGTCAACACAACTGATGCTTATGAAGTGTAACCGTCGCCGACGGTCGTGCTACAGTCATGCGCTGCAAGAATCATTGGAGTGAAGCTCTTGGAACTTTTTGGTATCATGGAGTGAAGATGGCAGGGATAATGGGCGAAAACGAGGAGTTTTATATAACGCAGTGTCGTTTGTATGTGAATTAGGTACGCACCTCACATGTATGGATGGTACGCATATAAATAGATGCACATACGAGCATATCGATTTTACGCATCAAATGTGATGCAGCCAACGAGCGTGTCGCTATCTAGAAAAGTATCCGAGATGAAGCTGACCAAGCCTCTACCAGTTGCAGGGCAGATTACGAATGTACTAATGTGATGCGTTTGCGAATTTGTGGGTTTCAGTCTAGTAAAGTGTAGGATGAGAGAGAAATCCATCAAGCGTGACCATATCCAGTCAGATCGATATAAAGTGCGCGTTTTTGTCTTTAACTCTTGCCAAGCATCGAGCGTCTGCTGCAGTTGTGTGTATCCATGCAGAAAAATATCTAAACCTCTCTGATTTTACGGCCAGCAAATATGAAACAGAAAGCACGCTACCAAGGTTTATTCCAATTAAAGATTTTGTCGATTCGGTTGTTTTGCTGATGAATTCCAAGCATTGCAATCAAAGCACAATTGCTTCAGCGTGAATGAGTGAAGGAACGAAACCGATGAACAAGAACGCCAATCAAGGATGGAACTTATTTACAAAACATACCAACATGTCAACATGCCAACTAAATAAGTGGGATGTAAGTTGCACGGAGAGGTCGATTAAAGAATGAATGGAACAATTAGTTAATTCAATTCCAACCAGCCACAAATTGAAGACAATACAATTGTTTGGCAGGCAATTGAACTACTGTATCAGCTCGTACACGACTAGTTTTCAGCGGGGGGAGTATTAATTATACTGATAATGAGCTAATAAATGATTTCAGATAGAATTTGTGGGGTTGTTATAAAATCCAAAGCCAGAGATACAATTTCGAACATCATCAAGTATCTGAACGTAAAACTTCCCTTACAGCTCCAAACAAATTACATAGTCTGCACTTGCTTGTGTTGAGAAATAAATCACGGACAATTTCCAGGCAACGTCAGGAATGTAAGATGTAGGCAACAGGTACAAGAAAATCTTACTTTCTTGCAGAAGATATACGTTTATCCTCCAATGGAAACAATTAAGTTGTGGCTACGTTCAAGTAAATCGTTCTGTAGTTCCATGGGATGGTTGGAAAGCATTTGACATTGATGTGGGATTTAATTCTATAATAGCTCTAAAGCAATTCTTTATTTTTTTAGAGCATATAAGCATCACCTGATTTTTGACAAATTTCTACCACAAACCTATAATTTCGCCTAGAGTTCTGGCCACTTGATTATAATCATATAACGAACAATTGATTGATTGATATTGAACGCGTTTTTATCCAGTTTTATCCAGGGTTATTCTATTTGCAACAATAGCAATTGTTGCACATCCACAGCGTAAATAGCGTCATTGCAGGTGTTTGTTAAAAGCGACATTTCGTGGCCTTCTTCGTTGCATACTGGATCCGATTGGGATCAACCGTCACTTCGTCATCTTTAAGGCGCGCCATTTTTTCTTGTGCTGAGCGGTGCATTCGAAGAATTCCATGGGCGTAAAATTATCATAAACTTATTGTCTGCTCAACACTCATATATCATAAACATCTTAACTTAATACTTTAATGCGAGCACCTCTTCGGCGAACTGCATCTCCTCAGCAGGCGAGGATGCGGATGTTTTTTGCGCTGCCCAGCTGCAAGATGCATTGTTTCATCTGGTGCAATCGAAAAACAAGGCGTGCGCATAGCATGTATTTCAATGGCAAAAGTGGAGAACGGTTACTCGCGAAACTCATAAGTCGATGACAAACGTTCGAAACATAATTCAATTTTATTATTTGTCGCCCATCCAGTTTGTGCATTTGTATGCGGACGTGCCAGCCTGCCGCAAACAATGTGACGTTGCACAAAAAGCGCCAATTTATTATTCACGCTTTGTATCATTGTCCACCGTCGTAAACGTCTGCCAACAACAATCAGCTAGTTAGCATTTTTCGCGATTTGTCGTGACGAGGTCTCTATTCTTAGCGATATTGCTCGATGCAGACTGCAATCTAATTAAAATTATAATTAGCGATATGGTGAAGTTGCGGAGAATTTTGAGCAGAAATTATGAACAATTACTAATGGATCACAAACTGAAGGGGGTATAATTACGAAATTAATGTATTTACTAATAACTCCATTATATTCTGTTCGACCATACAACTATTCCAGTGAATAATTACTTTTTTCTAATGTGATAGCGAGCGCCCATATTGAAGAAGTAATATAGAAAAATTAAGTAACTCTATAATTATTATATAAATATTGCTATTTCTCTATTGTTCCTGCCACTTTCCTCTCCTAGATATATATCTATTAATAAAATTTGGAATTTGCAGTGACAAAATATGATAATGGCGTAAAATGAAAAATACTTTTATTAATAATTTTTCATTGTATTTACATGTATTTGCTTTGGCACTTACTGAATATTTGATGTTTTAAGAACGTTTTCGACATGTTGCTTTGATCAGTTTAGTACGCAGCATCCGCAGTGGTGTCGCGCTCGTCACGGGCGATAATGTGAAAGAAATCCGCGAGATCGCGCGATAACTCGCGACCTTCGCGCCTCTAACGCGAGCGTCACAAAGCCATGGAGGTCCAATGGCTACGAATCCTGGAAACTGTATGACAGTCGACACTCAACCACCGCACCAACAACATCTACTGCAACTTACTCTCCTCTGAAAGAATGCCATATCTTATCATATACCATCAGAAACCAGTGATCTCCAATGCAAAATCCAACTCAACAACACCATAAGTAGTAATAAGCCAGCAACTGACAACATGCCGAATACGTCTTTATAACATCAACTATTCAGTTAGTGACAAAGTAAACTCATCTCAATATATTGAATATCAGACAGCTCGTAACCATGATCAGCGAAACACTTTTTAATTTTTTATAATTTACCAACTTATGTATTGTGGCAAAACTTATTTGATATAAAAATATTATTAAATTGATTAAGAAGAAAATAAAAAAACAGAGTTCGTAATTACTTTGTGTGTTTTATTAACTCATGCTAGAAGTTGCATAGATTTAGTTTATTAATTAAACACAAATGCGATGTAAGATGAAGATAATTTTGTAATTGCCGATGAAGCTTTCATTTTATTTTAATTTTCAAGTAACATTTATGAATGTTATACTGAACATCTATATAATATTTTGAAATAATAATGATTTGAAATTCACAAAACAAAAAAAAAATTTATACATAATAAATTAAAGCATTATCGAACGTTCTATACATTTTTATTAGAGTAAAAACTATTCTCTCTAGATAACGATGTAATAATATTTTTAACTGTGAATGCACCGAAGTTGAAATAGAAATTCTAGTGCGCTGTTTGTCATTTAAAATGTTTTTATTAATTAAAAGCATAATTCTATTGAATTTTTAATTTGTGCGTTACTGTTATTTTGTGTAAAAAAACGTTGAAAAGGGTATTATTAAATTGGTTCACGTGCTGAATGCATTTGGTAACGAACATCTGTTTCCTAAAAATATCATAAAAATATATTGCTTTGAAAATCAAATTATTACATGGAATTATTATTAGGAATTTTTTAAGTATACTTTACTTAATGTTACATTTTAAACCGTTTTGCTCAAAAATGGAACGCCGCAAAATACCAATAAGTTTACACCCAATTTCTACCCTCGGGGTGGCTCATTTCATGTTGGCTTCAAAGACCAACACGTGTTAAGAAAACACGTGGTTTATTTGCTGTACTGTTCCCTCTGACCAATCAGCAATTACTAACACTTGAGTTAGATCTTTTAATATATTTCAAGATTTTTTCTTGTTACAGGAATTTCTGGTTTTGGAAAAACATTTCAGATAACTTAGAGAACATTTATATTGTTTTAGCACAAGTAAGACTAACTTTTCAAAAAAATCCTAATTTTGCTATACTTGGAAGTGAAGCGTTAACTTTACTTATTGCTTCTAATAATTATTATTTTGCATAAACTTAATCTTCCATTAATAAACAAAGGAATAAAAAAAATACCTACATATTCATTTTCAATGCAATATTTTCATTATATGTATAAATCAGCAAGTTTATTTCATTATTAATCAAACTTAGTGACATGGGTAATAATTTTTGAGGATGATGTTGGCAAGAAATTTGAATTCTGTTATTCCAATGACAACTAAATAAAAAATGAGAACATTTGATTTATTATCATAATATTGCACAGCGGCAATAATGAATAAATGAATGTCACAAATAAAATTATTAAGAATTTCATGTTTTTAGTAGAGATTGATGGAAACAACAGTTGAAGTAGCAACTAGTTTATTTTAAAACACTATGTTTAGATAAAAAAAAATACTTTCTTTTCTTCCAAAGATAAAGCAACCTTCCAATGAAGTCTTTATAATTCCAGGTAAACTTGTAAGCCTGGTGACAATGTGTTGTCTCAGACAGGTATACCTACTTTATAACTCTTTCAGTCATCGAGGCTTCATCGGCATTATCTTTGCATCGGCAAATCTTGGTAATAATCTCAAGCCGCACATTTATAAACAAGATGCGTGCTCTTCTGCTTTTGAAACTAAACAGGAATATGAATGCTTTTGCAGCGATGGAAGAAAGATTGGAAATGACGACGGGCCATGTGACGAGAGTCGAGCGCTAAGAACCACCGCCGCGCATGGAAAAAAGCGCGGCGGTGGTTCTTCTTAGCGCTTTGTGTAATACGGTTCAGATTGAGATAAGCAAGTGCGTCTATATAGTGGCAATGTGGCGGTTTTGCGCTCGTAAGATAAAGGCAAGCTAAAAGGATTCTGAGAAGCTTGCCCTCGGAATTCAATCCTTACCACTCCTGAAAGTTACTTTAGAGTTTGAACGCGTCTAAGATTTTTATAGCTTGATATTTAGCATTTATAGCGATTTCAAAGCAAACATGTATGCGAACGGTTGGGGTCTTTATAAATTCATTGTCTTTTGTAAACCCGAATGTGAACCAAAAGGAATTGGACATACGTCTGTAATTATCTGGACTTATTTCTGTGGAAATGGTTTTAGGACTGTTAAATGAAAGGTTCTCGAAATGTTTACGTCAAGAGCAAGCTATGTTTATGGCTATGTTTATAAATGAGTTCAAATGAATGCCTTTCTGACAGCCAAGGAAACAAGTACCCATTTTTCCTGAAATTTTAAGAACAATAATAATAACTGACTTGGAACAATGAAATTTGTTAGTTAATCACGAATCTTTGGAATTTTTACGATTTACTAATGAACTACACAAAAATATTTCTTCTCTTATTACACTGTTCCACATAAAAAATGGATCATCACATATTTATGAAGAATGAAAAATCGGTTCAATACTATCTCAAACTCCTTAAACTAAAAAAACCAAGTCGTTTCAATTTGTTTATACATCCACAACAAATATCATCGAGTTTACAATGAAGATAGACGAAAATGTTTGACCAACAAACACTCAAAAACCGCCACATTTTCATACATTAATTTGTTAGCACTTCATACCATTAGTATAATGCGATTGGATAATTAGAAAATTATTAACTTCAAGTTGTATTTTCAATTTCATGCAAAATTGTCTTCTTTATTGCACATAGTCATTTTCAGTTTTAGATTATAATTGGGTTTAGTAGAATGTTACATACACATTGAAGTGTTTTGTTTAAATCACATATTGAGGATGCAATAGCACAAACTAAAATCTCCCAGTGGTGTCTGACAGTCAACATTTCCGCTGCAAAACGTCGACTGCATACAATTACGTAAATCATACATGACGTAGTTGCAAATGAAATCTATTTTAGTCAATGTTTCGGTATACAACAGCTCGTCACGTGGTTCCATCCTAGTTGCCCTAAACAGAAAACATCTGAATAAAAAGAAGCAATGCCAAATTCAATGTAATCTTTTGAAAGCATATCAATCAAATTCGTTTGCTCAGTCTATTCCACTCCTGCCGATTATACCGTTTGGCATCAAATGATATAATTTGGCTGTCAACGTTGCTTCTATTGTTTCCCCTGGTTCAACTTTACAATTTCAGAGGTATGCATGGCCAGCCGAATTCGAACGCGTACCCTATCTGAAAAGAAAGCGGTGTAATGAAACAAATGATAGACGGCTAGGCGGAACCGGGTTGGCAGAAAAAATAGCGATGAGAAACATGCACCTCCGAGTCACATTCAAAAAAGGGGCCATGTTCCGATTCGATCATAGTTATTAAAAGAGTGCCGAATCAGACTGCGAACGCACTGGGCGTAGGATAAGTACTGGTTAGCTTATTGCCATGGTATTTGCGCCTGTCGTATCGAGATACTGCAATTAAGGAAATAAAAAATCAGGATCTGTCGAAATTAATTTCGGCGCGGATCTAGCTTCTCTTGTATTCCCCCCATGCGGGACGCATTGGAGCGCGAAAATAAAAACGAAAAAGCAATGACCAAGCTACGTAATGTCTTTATGACCAACCATTTGCATTTATTCAAATTTCACCAATTGGACCATTTGCTTGAAATATCATTCTCCTTTCTGTTATGATTGTCCCAAAGCTTCTTGAATGGCAATCTTTAAGAGTCATTTGTAAAACGTACCCAAATAAAAAAATCATTTCTGAGGTTTTAAACGCATTTAGCCATTGAACACATTCCACAAAACCGCAAATATTTCCATAAATTTTCTCGAAGGTTTTTGGAACTTCTGGTTCTGCTCATTTGCCATTCTGTTCGTACGGCTCGCTCCTGTGCCAACCCCGATGTAAAAATGTATAACTCATACGTAATACGAACGTATTACTGTTAAAATCTCTTCGGGCTTAATCACCTCACGCACGGCTAGATTTGTCCGGATTGAAACTAACGCAACGTTACAAAAGGTCAGGAACGTTTATTGTGTGCCGAAGTCACTTAAAACGTGCTAAATACTGCAAACACCGGCCGACGTTGCCTTTGGCGGCATTATTCATTATACATTGAGTTGCCAAAACGTCGTCGACGGTCATGCCATGCCATTGTTCGAAGCCCGTTCTCCAATTCAACCTGGATGCGTTCACGGCTATGAAACTTTATGATGTGTGAATTATATTATACGTTATAAGAGAGACGCAGAGTACCTAGCTTGTTTGATGTGTCTCATTTCGCACAACAAGCGATTTAAATGGTCTGCTCGACTGTTGCCACCCCCCACGACACCAGCGGAGTAAAACAAGTTTTTCTGATTTTCTGCTTTGGAAGAATGTGGTCGTAGGAAAAGAGAAATTTGAACTTGGATCATCTATGCATCAAAATTAAAGATGACAGGTCTATCATCATTCCTCATTGTGACACAAGTAAAGCCGTCAGCCAATTTCCCGACTTGAGATATTTTAGCACCTTTATATTCTTTGTGTTTCTTTTGACGAACGTGGATTACACAAATGTGCATTGTCTATTGTGTTGCTTTTTATGTTGTGCTTATAATATGGAAGAAACATTTCAACAATAGAGAAAAATACATTTATCTTCATTAAGGCTTAAATAATTTGGTTAAAAGAGGAATATTATCTTAAATATGCCTTATTTAATATCTGTTATCAATATAATTTAACAACATATATAGTACAATCACCATCCAATTAGGTTAAAATTACTATGACTTATAGACAAATTCTGAATGCTTTAAGTAGCTAGTGATTCATTACACCTCTATGTTCTGGTCGCCGAAGGACATATTGTTCCAATAAGCAATAAAGTAGCAGTGCGTTTTAAAGTTTATTAACGATTTCATTACATCTTATCAAAGTACCATTGAAAAATTCGTATTGACTGCTTAATTTAATTTCATGGAACATGTGAAATCGTATTCTACTTTTTGTTTTCTTATTTGCGTTTTCAATCATCTGATATGTACGTTAAAAAACTATATTTCTCGAAGATGACTGTACCTAACGCAAAACAATAAATATTCGTTCAAAACAAAACTTATCTTAAGTAAGTAAGATTATTGGAAGTTAAATAATTTATATGATTTGTATCATTTTCTTCCATGTGATTAAACATTTAACGTTTTTTACACGTAAATTAAAAGGAAAAATTAGATTTTGATAAAACATCAAAAGGCAAATTGTTTCAAAGAGTTTTCCATAGAATTCTTACACCTAAATGACGTATTTCTATCTTCAAAAAGTGGAAACCTCAGATGTTTCCAGCACACTGCATTTATACAAAAATGCGTTCTGCAATGTAATGTGATTAACCAGTACACTGTTTCCCATTTTCTAGTGCGCTCGGGGGCGGTGGCAGCAGTTACTACATTTTAACGTGTCTCTTGTCCTCTGATTATTTCTACTAGGTTTGGGATAGCGATTCAGGATTATCATTTAAGCCGCATTGTTTGCACACGGCTGCAGAAACTCACTTATTCACGACCAATGCCAACTTTGTACCATGGTTACGTATTTACTCCTAAGTGCATAGTTACGTAAATAATCCAGGAAAGAATAGTTTAATGGGATTTCTTAGAGAATCTCAAAAGTGCATTCTAAAAAACCGCAAAATTGAAAAGAAAGTGTTCAATGGGAAGGTCAAAAGAAAAGAATTTTTAGATAAAGCCGGCTTCTATATACTGGAACAAATTGCTTCTTCAGCACTTGTTATTCTGAAAGGACATATTGAACGACATCTGCACGCCCGCAAACCTTAAGTACGTTAAGTACTTTCTGTAGTACAATTTTACATAATCTGATTTATGTATACAAATTATACATTACTTGACTGTGCGTTGTATTCATGTTTGTCAGGTAGAACTCCACCCTCTGAGACTTCAGGTATTCGATTTATAAATCCTTTACTTGAAGTACTCATATGAAAAACTTGCACAATGAAATTGATAGACAATTATTCTTAAGTGGATTTTTTCTTTGTGTGGCGATATAAATAGAATTCAGCCCAAGCATTCAAGTGTAAATCCTTTTGAGTATACTTTTTTTTTCTTACATTAGAATTGTTTTGAAATCAACCCTTCTCACATATCATTCAAGACCTTCCTCGTAGTGTTTATTCATATCTATATTCTATTCGCCCCATTCACAACGTAATTTTTAGTGTACGTAACAAATAGATGGTTGTGACGATAAACAAGAAAAAAACAAGTTGAGAAAAACGTTTCTTGTCTATAAATCACAACGTACGATTGTAACACTAAGGAGTATTAGACATCAATTTTTCAAACATGGGAAGGAATTCGCACCACTATGCTCATAGATTTTCGATCAAGGCCTTCGTCTAAAAGAACGTGAGTTTACACGAAGGCTCAAGTACCTCAAAACATAGGCGTTCTCGCAGAAAAATGCGGTGCAATCCAAGTGTGCCAATAGTTACCGTTTGGCAAATACGCAAACTGAAATGTGTAGGTATTTCAGACGCTTGTGTGCTGTTACACCACACGTCGTGGTTAAAAAATGCATTTAAAGTCACCCTGGGAATTCCGCACATTAGGTAGACTTTTAGTATTTATTCAAGGCATCTAGGGAGCAATCGCAGGTGCAAAATATGATTCGGAAATCGTTGTGGTGCTCGAGATGCGTGGGAGCGCTCACGACATCTATGTCGGCGAATTGAGAAGAGATGCGATAGAACGTTTTCAAAGGTATTTTCTTCAAGTTTTTTTTTAAAGCTCCCGGTGCACATTTTAGCCATGAAAGGTTTAGGTGGGATGAAATTTGTTAAACGTGATACATTTCTTATGGTTTTTGCAACACTAAATGTCAAAAAAAAGCAACAATCTGGAAGATCTGGATGCAAGAGCTGATTGCACATGACCATTATTAAATGCAATTATGTACTATATATAAATAGGATTATCTAAATATAGTTTTTATTATAATATAATTAGATTATTTTGACATAAGATAAAAGTTTTTCATACTGAGATGCGACTTTTAACGATTTTTACTTTAAATTTAACAATAATAGCAAAAACCATCTGTTTCCCTTGCTTTATAATAATGGTTACAATATATTTTTCATTTTAGTGAGGAGTGCATAATATGAATTACAAGACAATAATATTAGATTGAACTATTTTGGATATAGTTTTACAACAAAATGCATTGAACATAAAACGTAAAGTTCAATAGAAAAACTTTTGAGAGTAGGTGAGGGACTCAAGCAATAAACGATTTCTTCTAATTATGCACTTAATGAATTCAGTATTATGATTGACCATTCTGTGAACTTAAGAGAACTCGCAATAGAAAAGAGAATCTAGCCAACACACTATAAGGGGTACGTTAACGGCAAGTGCACTATTCTACAGCTACAAAGTTTCTCTATTAACATATATTAATTACTTCTTAATTAGAAATGTTGTTTAATTACACGAGTTTGAATATTGGCTTTAGCGGAATAACTATTGAAGCTAGATGAATGCCAGATACCACATTTGGTATCAAGAAGTTAATATTGACCAGGATTAATTAATTAATGACGTCGGTTAATCAAAAATGCTTCAAAATACGCTTTGAAAATTGAGTTCTCTTAGATGGATTACGGTGTGGATCTATGACCGGCATGCTCACAATCACACACTACAAAACTCAACCACCCAGCATATGGGTGCAAAAGGGATTTAGAATAAAGATGAAAATAATATTGTATTTCGTTAAAAATTAATATTTAAGAAAATACATAGAAGTAAATTTCCATGCAAAAAATTCACCAAAATGGTAAATATTTACGAGAAATTTACTAATTCTGACTTCAGTTTTGGAGCAGCTCTAATTAAGCTCTATGTAAGTAATTATCAATATTGGGTAATAGAACTCTTTGGCTACAAAATAAGCATCGTATTATTGACTTGTCTTTAATAAATTTCCTGATGTAGCCAATATTTTAACGATTTTTTTTAATTACGATTTTAAATTAATATAACATTATTAAAGAATGTTGGACTAAAGAGCTCTCTTGAAGTATATAATAGGTTGATTGTTTTTGAGTCTACTTTTTTTTCTAGGATATATTTTCCGTGAGTTTTTACCAAAACTTTTATTCAGCGGCTCTAACTACTTCTCTCTGATCAAACCTTTTAAAATAAGTGAACACAGTTGCAGTTGTTTTAGTTTAGTACGCAGCATCCCCGGTAGTGTCGCGGCTGTCGCAGGTGATTCGTAAAATTTGCGATGTCATGCGATAATTCGCGACGTTTGCACCTCCGACGCGAGCGCCACAAAGTCATCTAGGTCTAATGGCTACGAATCCTGGAAACTGTATGACAGTCGACACTCTGCCACCGCACGAACAACATCTATTGCAACTTACTCTCTTAAAAAAGAATTCCATATGTCAACATATAGCATTAGAACCACTGATCTCCAATACAAAATCCAACTCAACAGCACAAGTACTATAAGCAGTAATAAGTAAGCAATATTACATTTTCCTCATATAAACCAATGCAAATCAAGTCAATACAAAAAATTCAATTTATCCTAACATAACACTAGCAACATCTTAACTGCCATGAGAACTGATGGAATTAATACAATTCAATATTGGCAACTTGCCGATAACGTTTTTACAACATGAAATATTTAGTAAGTGTCAATGTACACTCATCTCAATACCATATTTCGTTCAGTCAAAAAAACAATGACATTTTGTTCAAAATGTAACATCACGTTGCTTATTTTCTTGGATGCTATCAAAACATACGTCAAACTCGCAATTCTTTAAGAAACTACAGAATACATCAGTTTCAAAATGTACCTGCATTAGTACATTAGTTGTAATTTGCCTGTGTCAAACACATTTCTAAAATACTTCATTGTAAAACCAATTCTTTGCAAGTTCAATAATATTCTTTGGCCATAACTCATTTTATTCTCGAAAGAAGTGTGAGAATTTAAAACATTCTGATTTCAGATAGGAAATCGACTGTGGTTATTGCGGTTTGCAGCCAAGTTATGCAGCTGAGAAAATTGAACCGAAGAAAATGAACCATTTGTATTGTTTAGCCTTGGTATAACATGCGATAAACATAGTAAATGGTGTGCGTTTAGCACATTGAATAGAATATTAACAAAACGAAGAAAATCACTTTCCAATAAAAAGATTAATATGCATCCTACATTCACTCACACTTATGGCAGTGAAGATATTGCAGGCGCTGCAAACCACGGCGTGAAGTATTTATTTTAATATAGACAATTATGACGCGTCAATAATCACAAAGATGACTATGGTGAACGGCTAAACCACAAGTTTAAATTGAATTTACTCCTGCTAGCCGAATGGAGCGCTCAGAAAAAACAATCGTAAGGTGAGCATTGAATTATTGAATAATATTTATTTCTATCTAAATGATTGTTATTCTGCTTAATATACACTTTCTGTATTCATTGGGCTGTCCATAGCCGAAAACCGCTTAGAAAGCGTTCAAGTGCTTCTGTACAGAGAACAACCAAACTTAACGAATTAATTCTACGGTTGACCTGAGGACATATCATGAATTTCTTTATTCCCGAAGGATTTTACAGAGAACAATAGTCTAAAGACACACAATACCTTTGGGGAAGCTTATAACTTGAGAATCGATCTTCAATAAAGAAACAACAAATTTGGAATTTGGGCAATTTCTTGCATACGAATATAAATCTGTAAACAAAAATTCGGTGTTTTCTTGTAAAATGTAATTATAAAAAATATGCCATCAGTGCAAAAATATGTTCATAGCTAACTCGGTAATCAAATAATAGTAATTTTAAACCATGGATACATAAGAAGCTAGTATGCATTCATCCGCTCATATGTGAATAATTCAGTGAATAATTACGTCATTATAAGAAATAAACGCAATTATGATCATTATTACAATCGTGTCATAAACTTGAACTTAATTAAGAGTAGCAATGTAGTTAATCCATAAATTTGGTTTCTTCCAAAGTTACATGATTGGTGATTTGGAACTGAAATTGAAAAAGTTTGCTTTCCATACTACCAAAGTTCGAGTTTGTAAGATTAAAGAATGCGAAGGTAAGGGCTAATTGGCATCGATTCCAATCGCACTTCCTTGCTGCTGCTTCCATCCAAGCAATGTTAGACACACAGCAGGTGGTAAACAAAATAACCATCAAGTGAAAACATCTCTGTCTTCTAGAGGCAATTGGCTAGTTCCAATTATATGCGTTATAATAGATTCATTGGCCCAGATCATATTGATTTCTCTGCACCACTTGCAGTAGCATCTTGTTCTCTGTTAATCTATGCTAACAGTTGTTGGTGTGCGCAGCCTAATTATTAAAGTAAATAAATTACTTGCTTAAATGCATTAAATGATATAAATTTGCTTTATGTGGGCATCCTCATGCAAAGCACAATATTGTTGTAAAAATAATTGGAAGTGCTAATTTCCTGCAATGCATTTCGAGCTTGCCCGACTGGTTGCAGCATGCGGTGCATATGAATGCATGTACGCATGTGTTCCGAAGCAAAGGAAACGTTTGCTAAATATTGTAATTAGATTAAACTTGCTGCAAATTCCACTGGACACCAATAGTTTGCTAATAATACGCGCAATGTGTAAGTAAACTAATTTGTATGTTCATGCATGGTAGTAGCTGCAAAAGACCAAAGGCACAAAGTGGTACTAAAATATTATGACCCCATTTGTACAAAGATAAATAAATTTTGTAGTTTCGCCATTTAGCAATTTAGCAGTTCAGCAGTTATGTATGCCTATATAGGTTGGTGATATATGTTACGATGAGGTTTTTAATAAAAATTACCGGGGTGGAAGTACCAGTTTAAAAGTACACACGTGGTGTCCATAGATATTGTGCCAAAGCAATGCGGCTCGTAAAGTCGTCGGCTAAATAATTTCAACATGACCAAAGCGGAAAGTCGTGTATGCAAAATTACCCTTGTACCCACAGGTACACTGCGTAGAACATGATCCGGTATGCTTCCAGTACATACAATTCTATTAATAGTAGCAACACTTATTTGTTTATGATTGTTTATGGCCAGCAGGGTGTAGTGAGACAATAAGGACAAGACCGAGGATGTCTGCATAGAATTAACACCCAGTAGGCGAATAATTTGGTTATTACTGCGGTGCTTCGGCTGCGCTTAAATGTAGGACACTTTAGAAGATGCACTGGGTGCAAGAAGGTGGCGTGGGAAACTGAAAAGTCGTGCGGTGGAAGAAAAAAACCATTGCATCGCGCACGATGCTGCTTTCCTACATTCTCGCGAACGAGGCACATAAATGCACTTCATAAACACCAGCTCGTCACCGGTAATACTCAGGTGGAGGTGTGCGCAGGGCATTTCTGTTCTTCCTCGCCAAGTCACCAATGTGTACCATGTCAAACCATATACATGCATCACTCGGCCCGCGCCCTTGCTCTTGTGTTCTTGAATTTAAAATTGTGCTCCGATTGCGTGGTCAACTAATAGCTGCCTTACAGGCACCAAAGGCTAATATCTGTGCAAGCAGCCTTGACGTTTGCCCTAGCGAAATGAAACCAACACCAAGCAAACTTTGCTCACAAATCCCAAAAAAAAACTAGCCTAAGGTACAAAGGTATATGTTGCTTTTGATAAAATGGTGCTTGAGAATAAATTAATGGCAATCTCGCAGAAGACGGCAACACGGATTTACCTTTGACCCCATAGTGACAAAGATGTTTTTGTTGTAGATTCAACGAAAGGTGAGACTTGTGTGTCTCCAGTTAATTCGTGGCTATAGCACTGGTGATGAAAAAGAGTATTGTATAAAACTAAATGAATTGCTGTAACGACAATAGAAGAAAAAGGCTTTGAAGATGGAGTGAGTGAAGATGATATTTGAACAAGTCGTCGATATGAACGAGAACGGATTGAATGATGCTCAGGTCTGCTTCTATTCTTCTTAAATTTTATTCCTTGCATTTCTATAGTTTGCTTGGATCGGTCTCATTCGTTTTCATTCATTCATTTAATTGAAGCGCAAGGCAGAAAAACACAAAAGACGAACAAACGTACAAACTTACGAATAAAGAACGGGTATACGAGCCAGCTAATGTAAGATGAAAAGATCGAAAAGCACATAAAAACACATGTGAAAAGGATAAGGAAGATAACGCTTGTAAAAAATAGCGTGACAGTTCTATTCTTGTCGGATAAACAAACGTGGGTACGGTCCGAACTGGAACATTTTTCAGAGATGCCCGAACGTATTGCGGCGCATTCAACAATTGATTCGCAAGCATTATTCACCCGCTGGTCGCTTCAATGCAGTCCATTATTCCAAAATGTAATGTAGTGCAAGCATCAAATCAGCACTGAATGCGCGAGGCAAGTTTAAGAACTTACACTGTGTGCATTCTCACATGCACCAACGCTTCACCCGGAGAATATAAGCTGAGCATTATGGCTTATCTCATAGTTTCAGCGAATTGTAGTTGAGCTCTTCTACGCTCTACTTATATCCTTTCAAATCGGAAATGAGTAAAAAATCGGCCAAACTTAAGCTATCAATGCGGAATGCTGTCTTTGCTTCCAAAACACCATATGGTTTATGATGAGGCTATAAAAAACATGATTTTCAAGTAAATATTACCAGCCGCCCAGAAACCAGTCAAGAAAATAAATGAAAACACCGAATAGGACTTAAGGAATTGAGAAATGAAAGGATTGCAACAGAAAAAAATCTTTCTTTAATTTATCTTCGCGCACATGTAGCACTCCCGGCGTGGCACATTTAAGCAGCTTATAACGATTTGGCCATTGTTTGAACCTTGGACACAGATTCAACTTTTAGGGCCCAAAGGGAACTCGTTTTTTTTACAATAACCTTGTGTATTTTAAATGTTATGGCTTATAAACGAAAAGCTGCTTTTGTGCTTAAGAATATTTCTTTAATTCTATGGCTTACTGGAAAAGATAATTAAAAGCTCACAAAAAGTTCCTGTGTGGGACCAATATCGGCCAAATGTTTCCTTGCCCAGCTTCCATAAATATTAATATTTATTAACATCTGATATGCTTTTGATTCCGGTTTACTAATGCGTGTAATATAAAAGTGTGCTGAAATTGTTGGGCTGCGCGGGCGACAAAGAAAATTAAGAGAATTCTGTCGCGGGTTAGCAATTTAAGGGCAAATTTGCTATGTATTAGGTAATCGTCGTGCAGCGCAATACCACCGTGCAAATATTCGGGTGGTATATTTTCCCTGCTTTTTTCTTATTTCCATCCTCCATTCGCTTCCGAGCGCAATAAAGAACATGCTTATCAGATCGCGACACAGAAATTTTCTATACTTAAGCGTAATATTTTGTGCTATTTTTTGTTCGTTGCGTTCATTTGCGAATATTATACATTGCTGGTGTGGCGCATTTTACGATAGGACAAAGATGAAACGCCCAAGATACCTACGACATATTATAAGCTGCGCGCTATAAAAGTACATTAAGAACATTGCGTTCTTGATTAACATCAGTTATAAATTAAGTTATAACAACAACCACTACATCGAGGACAAAATCAACAACTACAGGAGACAAGTTGCGAATATATGTTATTCGTGGCAAGTTGGTATGTGACTTACTAAAACTACACGAAGGGATCGATAAGCATACTGGCAGTTCCAGTAGTTCTATTCTGACATAACATTCATCTTGACGTGCTAATTCTGCGATTATATTATCCCAATGTTCTAATGAGTCTAATGCATAATGCAGGTTCCAGAACAAACTTTGCTAATGCAATCAAGGAGGATGAAGGGTGAAGATGCGGCACTCTGAGGTAATAATCCACGTCCCAACTTGCACAACATGCTGTACATCACACTCTTCAGCCGGCTAATTGGATGCCCTCTACTTTATACGTAAAAAATGCTTGCGATTAATTAATTTTTACTAACACATGATGTATATATGCCCCAGTACCGCCTCCAGAACAGCGCACAAGCATTTCACCGCGCTGCATCTGAATTTATTGCAAACATGCGAGAATTAATTATTATGACTGCATTAGATGTAAAACCGCACGCGTATTAAGGGAATGACGGATAATGACGGGGGTAATAAGTTAGCTGATAAAAATATAGGTTACAAGTATGTTCCGGGTGCTGGTTGGAGGATGGTTGATAATGTTGGCGTTGGCGTTGTGACTAAGCCGGGCACGTAGGTCTTTCCCGCTTTTTTTTCTTCTTATTTGACAGCTTTTATCACTTAGCTACAGTGTTCCAGTTGGCACTGTTGCCACAATGCAAGCGCTATATTAACATCATTAAGCAGGGCACGAGGGTATAAAGTTCGGCAAGGTGCATAGGTTGGTCGAGCAACGTAAGCGTGATTAGAATTTTGCGTGATCATATTAAATAACAAATTAAGTTTGCTCACGTCAAACATTTATTGTTGGAAATGATTGTGGAAGTCAATTGATGTCTTCAGTGCACTGAAAGCAACAGAATAACAATGCGCATTGGAGAAGTAGGTAAATTTGTCAACAATGCTAATAACGATATTCTTTACATTTGACTTAATAAAGGTAATGAAATAAATAGTATGATATAGGCTTGCATCAAACCAAAATTTTATTTAATATAACTGCTTTTATGTTTTTTAGTATCTTTACTTTGTACAATCATTGAGGAGTTTTGTAATCATATTTCTATTTCTGGTTTATGTCAATAATAGAATTTAATTTCTAAGATAAGAGTTTTATTCATAATAATATGTTTTTTTTTTAATGGAGTTTGATATTTTTTTTTGTGCTGTTATTATGATGGTCGTTTCTTTCTTCTTACATTCGCCCCGAAGAAAACCAAATACAAATAATGCAATCAATTATTAAATTAAAACAAAAAGGTATTTTGAAAAACCATTACTGCTTAATATTCAATCCTGAAACCAAATTTAGTAGCTTTAAAAAAAAACAATGTTTATTAATTGGTGTATGTTCAAAGAGTTAAAATTCTAATCAAACGGATTAAGCCCATACTCAAAAGAATTCAACCACTGGGCACAATAAGAGATATTACTAACGATGAATTGATACTTGAAACCAATAATTACAAATGTTTTGAAAAACAGGCAAAGAAATATATTCAAGTAGTGTATAAATAAACTCTGCAAAATAACATAAACATTTTTTAAAATGTCAGTCATCTGACATGTGTGTGAAATGTGACATTTTAATAATAAAACAACAGAACTAGGTTTATTCCTTCTACTTATCGCAGCACTTATTCCAACCAAATCATTCAAACTCACATTAGAATCAACTATTTGATTTGTTTATTTATCCGAGAAGATTTACTCAGCACTCCAAAGTGGACAATTTGCTACATCTTCACATTTGTCAAGTTAAGATCTTTAGGAATGAAGTCAAGGGAAATACTCACAAAGTGTAAATAGGCAAATAGTGCCCTCTTTCAGCCATTCGATCCAAAGGGAGCACATAAGTGCAAGTTGTATATGTGAATGGGTAGCTCTGCGTCAGTTGATAAATGTGTATGTTTATTCACTCAAGAGACCATTGAGTGCGAATGTTGAGTTGTCCCGTCATCGACTAGCTACCACAGAAAACTTTACACAGAAACTTAAAATACATACAGATTTAGAATCTGCTGGCATGTGGTTCTCGGTTCTAACGATTTAATAGCTTTACAATACTCAATTTGCCAATTAAGACCTTCTGTCGCTCTTCCTCGGCACTTTGGGGTTAATGCTAATAATTTGACACGGTATTAGATCACGGTACCTTGTGGTCCTATTGGCACCATATAACTAACTGCAAATCATGTTCATCTCTAAAGACTTGCAGCTAATTTTCAAGTGTGGGGTGTGTGTCTGAAATGTACCCTGACATTCTGACATTATATGAACAAAAAGAGTGGTTTGGTTGAAGCAAACAAAGCATTGCTTTGTATCACAAAAATCTCTAATTTGGAAGTATTAAATACGACGTTATATCGACAATCTTTCTAATCGATTCTTTTCTGTTCCATTATGCGTGTGCGATACGATTTATTTTTTTATGCCTTTAGAGTATTCCAAGGTGAAGTTATCAACGGATCTAACTAGAAATAGGTCCCATAGGATGTATTAAGGAGATTAACGCAACTTATATGAACTGCTTGAAAACCAGCAATCAGAGAGATGAGATTTTGTTGGGAATCTAAAATTATATATCATAATTCCTGGAAAATCGATATTCTCCTTGATATGTCAAGTGTTCTGCGTTTACCTATCTACTGAAGATAAAAAATATTTGCAAGTAGTGCATTATATCTCTCATCATTCAAATCATTGTGATTAATATCTGTGCAAATTGGACCCTCATCAAAATGTAAAAGCATAAAGTCTTCGAATACTAAGAAGTATTTTTTGCTGTTTGCATTACTAATTTTTATTTCCATTTAGAGGCGTATAGCCATCGATAAGAAAATACCACCATAATACAACTATTCTGACCTGGACTTGTTTATCGGAATGAGACGGAAGCACAGCAGGTCCAAAACAAAAACAATGTGTCCATTAACTCCGATGGCTAGTGCAATTGTTTGCTGATGGTATCCAATGAGACTACCGGAGACGTCTGGATGTTGTCGGCGACGATCGCACAGATAGTTCCGATATCTTTATTGGCAGACCCGCCCGCATGCGGTCCACAATTCCACAGTAGGAAACGATGCATCCCTTGACAACACAAGCAAGACTATGCAGAAAAGTCCGGAAATACTGAGTGGGAACAGACCCACACGAAGGTCAAGTGACGCCAAATGACTTCAGGACATATTTAAAAACATGTCAAGCCAAGTGTTTCGGCGCTCAAAGAAAAGTAAAAACAAAGGTTGATCTATTTTAGGAAGGACGTACTACGTGTCTAAGAAGACATAAAGTATCCGATGTTAAGAAGCAGTCAGATGAATAAAGACTTACCGCGTTAAACTATTTGCATTGGGTCTATCTAGACAGGAATAAGATGATTTACCATTCGATTCAAATATCGAGCAGAGCTTTGAACTGGAGAAACGTAAACCACGAATTTGCTTCCAGTTTCTTCGAAACGATCAACATCAACCAAATGCATACAAGTAATTAAACATGAGAAATAAATTTACAAAAATACAAATAGAGTCTGGGTATACCACGCTCTGAAAAATGAAGATGTCATAAAACGTCAGTCTGCTTCCTGTTTGTTCTTTGTGCTCGTGATTCGTTGCAGTAGACATATATGCATTGTCATAAAATTTGCTTACGTTGTTAAGTTTTATTATAAATACGGTATATTCATGGATATCCATGAACGATTCTTATTTCAAAATAATAAATTCATCCATAAAAACTTTGGAAAATATGGCCATCCCCACATGGGCAGAAATAATCATTTAAAGAAATTATGGTTACTAGATGGAACAACTTGTTCTAGTTTTGGTCGTTCGAATGTAGTTTTAATGCATTTTACTGACGCGCACTCTTTTATGACTGCCTGGAGGAATGCACACTGAATGTGTTTTAGAAAAGCAGCGCATCCATGTGGTGCACCGGCGAGCCTAGAATGATTGCTATCGAACCACCTACGGAGAGGGTTAAGCGGAACACCCCAAGAGTGCACTTATTAATGTACCGTAAACTACCACGATGCTTGCAGCCGCATGAAGCATATGTAAGATTACGCCAAGAAGATCACGGCAGATGCTCGCACTCCGATTTTTTAAGATGTGCAATAAATCATCACTGTCGTCGTTTATTCCTAAAAACTAAAAACTTAATAAAACATTCAAATGTAAAAATGTGGAAAATATCAACGCATGAAGAAACCACCAAAAGTACCACACAAGTGAGACGATAAAAGAGTACACCCAGCTAGCTTGCGACATTCAGGACGTTACCGACATTAAATTTTACTTCCTTCCTAAACTTTCCTGTTCCTTGCAGTTTGGTCGATTTTGTGTGGCACAATACTATTTGGCTTTTGCTACGTTACCGCAATGACAATGTGCACGTATAATGAATAAGTACCCAACTGTCAAGTGCTGACATTCCCTTCACTTCGATCGATCCGAAATTGATACAATAAATAAACGATACCGCTGACCGTTCTCATTGCGTTGTCGTTTCGTTACGCCCATCCGAGAAACGCGTCGGGTCCAAAACATCCACAAATGCGAAACCGCGCAGTAAAAATGCAATTTATTACAAATATAAGGAAATGCACGCGTAACAACGGCCTGGAACGAGTCTTAAAGGGGCTGTCCTCCACTATGTGCATTCATTTTATGCGAACGTACGATGCAACAATGGAAAGAATTTGAGCGGCATGGGGTCGAAATTGCATACGCCACATTTTTCTTACACAGCGAATTGCAGGAACTAAGCGCGGATTTAAAGTCAAGGTTACGCAATAAAAACAAATTACAACTTACACTACGCAAGCGGGAATTCAGATAACTGGGGCGTAATTTAAGTATAATATAATTCCTAGCTTATCATGCAAATATGAAACGTAAAAATACATGATTGTTTACCCTGCAGCCACTGCAATACTAAATGTTTGTTGTGCAGTCAAATGCAGAATGCCATAGCCACTTTTCTTTACGTGACATTTGGTTTATTGGAACGCCAGGAACGAGTTGGGAACGAGTTGGATGGACCCCATGCGATTCCAATGGTCATAATTTAGATTATCGTTATTATTTATATGTAGTTTGTTAACGTATTTTCTCGGCAAGTGTCCCTGCTGTCTCGCATATTGGTCTCAACGTGAAGCCGACATCTTCAAGCTGTATGAGATCCTTCACAATACATAATCCAGTTCAACGGGAGGCATATTTCTCTCCCTTTAATCTGCATATAGTTTCTGCTTTCTTTTTCCATAATTAACTTTTACAACACCTTAAAAATTTCAATGAATCGATTTTATAAATATTTTAATATATTTTATATAGGTATATAATACAGATGCCATAAAGATATGTAAATATTAACCAATATTAGGCATTATTAGGTTATTTATTTGTATGGGTAAGTATTTTTTGACGAGTTTATTTTCAATTGCACACCATATTAATCCAACTGTACAGTTGTTAATAGTGATACAATTGTCACTTAAAAAAAACATCCAACATTTCAGACGGCATAATATTAACGAGTATCATAAGTAGGCATTAATTATTTTATTTTATATGCCAACAGCTAGCTGCACATTTGGATTCATAATTGTACTAAATGAATTAGAAAATGGCTTTTAAATCATATTGAGTTTTGTTAAATGAAATAATATCGTTCTTTCTTTGATAAAAATTTGATTGCTTTAGTTGCTTTATGTTGTTTACATTTTTATTTTTCATACAAATAATAATAATATAAACGCCAAGTTATCAAAGTAAAAATAAAATTGAGAAATGCATCCTGAAATATCCAAAACACCTAATGCCTAGTTACACTTCCAGATAATATTCATGCCCCTAATCCTAATTACTTAAACCATTAATTCGCTAATAATTAATTCCATTCGACCGCCAATGGCATGTCCAATTACAATCCTTTGCCAACAACCAAAAATAATACAACATTACAGACAACACATTGAGTATAACATACTGGAGAAACGTGTTGATACATAAGAAAAGAGGTGTAAAAATACAAATATTAACACATTAAAACTATTTGTACGATTAGAATATACCTAGTGAATTTTTAATGGTCAAACCATTTTTACCATATTCCAAATACTTACCAAGCTCGCATCGAGGAAACATGTTATACACACCCGATTATCTTTAGAGGCAAAACGACGTTTTCGACATGCATGAGGATGCAGAAAATGCAACGTTACATGACTAAGCTTCCGAACATTCCAACATGTTTCGTTCGCCTCCTCCGGTTTCTTTGCATGCATCTGCGTTTCGTCGAACTTCTTGCCAATATCGATATGTCCAATGCCAAAAGTATTACCAAGGGAAGCCGGAATGCTGCCTGATGAGATGGACATAAGCCCCATGGGCCCATAAGTCAATAGTAAAAGATGCCACGGGGGGCGTTTTCGTGGCCGTCGCTTTGGCTAAATATGAACAAAGAAACTTGGTGTAACAATCGGGTACCTTAAATAGAACTTATTTCATGCTAGTTTCACCAAACCCCGACAAATATCCACGTATGGCAGTATGTGCATGAACAATGTGGACCCGATTTCAACCAGACCACATACATTCTTCAAACCTGAATTGACTGTAAAATGCATATAATAGAGACTATGATTTTTGGTTATGCCACTTTTATCTAATTTAGCTCTGTTGTTCAGCGTGTCACCTGCCTCTTGTGATTGTGGAACTGTTGTAAATAGCAATAGCATTAGGTGTTCTTAGACCATTCGACTTGTAAAGACTACTAATGGGACGGCATAAGATGCTTCAAAAGCATACAATGCAAACCTAAAGCCTTGATTTTTCGACTACAACATGCGTTTTTAAATAGCATGAAATCTATTTGATATGGTCATGGCAAAATGGATTTGTTGCACTCATAACTAATGAAAATAATATTAATATGATATCAAACATTTCTAGTGATATCCAAAATTGACTTAATAAGGACACAGTTTTCAAGCGAAACTATTTGAAAATTACCTGTAATAACTATATGTAATTTCCTCTTGTTTACATTAAGTAGTCTACTAATGCAACAATAAAAGCTTAATTAATTAGATGAGTCTTGAAACTGAAATGAAGGGAATTCTCTTTGCTGGATTAAACTCCTTCGTTAACTTCTTTATACATCAATAACCCTTTTTAAATATGCCTGGATCATATTATAAGACGCACTCAAGGAACATCTGCTTGCCGTCAGATTCCTGGCAGCTTGCGAGTTGGAGCCGTTGGAGCTTCTGCATTTCGTCTAACTTCGCTACTTACACCCAAATCATCCAAAACCCTTTGCCTTGAAATAAATCCACGTTATACTTGATGTGTTTGACGTTGACATTAACATGTAAGGCAAAGTTTTCGGTCCTAACTTGACTGTTTTTCAACTGGATGTCGCCCAGAACGAATTTCAATTACAATCAGTTTGCACCAAAGTTAATTTGCCTCGCTTAGTATATATGCATTAAGCGCAATATACCCACTTGCTTTGTAATTGAACCAGGTTAATAATATTTGGAAGTGAGTACTCCGAGTTCTTACAGCTTCCCCAATTCCTGAATTAGCGTAGCTATCATATAATATATTCAGAACTATCTCCGTGATTAGAGAAACTAGTGAAAAAGTGACTTTGATCATATAATTCACTCACAAATCCAACACAGTTTTGGGAAATTCGAGATCGGCCAAAGTTTTAAGACATTATGATTTATTTGAAGTTAAAGCCTTAAGCTGCCTATAATAGCCAT
The DNA here is from genome assembly GCA_027574925.1 of Ecitoglossa quadriceps. NCBI lineage: Eukaryota > Metazoa > Arthropoda > Insecta > Coleoptera > Staphylinidae > Ecitoglossa > Ecitoglossa quadriceps. The sequence continues at coordinate 21,026 of JAODGC010048276.1, read as the reverse complement.
CAACTTCTTTAAATTCAACAAATAGCTAGCTACCTGATTTCTAATACCTCCAAAATGTTACATTAACGACAATCCGGTTCAATCTTATTGCATTAGGAACTTCTTTTGGTAGTGATGTAACTGAAGCACATTTGAAATCTCTTGCCAGCGCGTCGATGGCAAGAGATGAAAGTCCCGTGCATTATTTTTAATCCGATTAAAAAATTCGATGTTGAGTATATTCTCAAGAATAAATATTTAAATAGTAAACATAAGGTACTGGTAAATTTGTATTATTCCAAAAAAACATTTTCTTTGACCACGCTAACGTACCAAACATTTTTGCGTGTTCTCTTAAGGACAAAATCAGTATAATCAAATTGCCAGCTTTTAGTTAAGTTGCTAACTAAACTTAAACTTAAGGTTGACTTAGCTGGTATTTTTTTATCAATCAAAGAAGGTGATATTTGAAGTAATTCACACATACACTTATAATACGCAAATTGTTAAATGATGTGCATATTGCCATTAGATATAAATTTAATAACCATGTGAGATGATATTACTCGTTTATGACATAATGACCACAGCTGCGGTCATACATTTACCCCACGGATAAATATACGTACATTTAATAAGCTCATAACGTGCAAGCAAGACATCAAGTTCACCAATCTAAGCGCATTGTGTGCAATCACAGATTTGATGCGTTCTACTCGATGCCTGAAGGTGTTGACGCATTAAGCTCAAATTGCTTCCACGATGGGTTCTCATCATCGTGTGCCTTTGTTTCGCTAACTTCACTCGGCAGTGAGTTCTTTCAGTGTCCGCACGACAAAATCAAGATTGGATTTTATTCAGTCTTCGGGGGTACTATGGCCAAAGGAGCGGTAAGGCAGAGTTCAATTAGTACTGTCGCCATGGCTACTTTTTCGATTTCATCAACACCTCGGTGGTCCACTGATGACCCATGATAGATAGAGTGGCCGTATATAAAAAGCATTCTGTTCTTGCTGTCATCTGTTCAGATGAACGCAGAGCAGCTTTTAGAAAGCACCAAAAAAGGCATGCGGTGCTGACACAGTTACACATATTTGAAATCAGGGCGCGCGCAGGTGTTGATTATAGGTGGTCTAATTGTTACAGATGATAGCAATCTCGCAGAATAATAGTAAACATCGGTTAAGTAGGTAGAAACCTATCTGTCCCTATCATTGGGCATTTTCAGAAATGTTTACTATGTAGGTAATTTTTCTGACTGAGGTAGATACAGTAAACATTGAAATTGATTTTGTCACATTTTGGACCTAAGCAAACAATCCTTCCAATTGGTCTAGCTTATTTTAGAAGCCTTTTAAATTTATAACATACTTTGAATGTTTTTCCTATTAGGTTGACAATTATGGAATTAGAATGTCAATTCTTGATTAAGGAGAGACTCATCTATTACAAATCTCACAGCCCACTTACACAGCTCGCAATATGGCTTGGTGGTATGGAGCAAGGCAGAGCAACCTGGGAGTCGTAGGTTTGTTTCTTACCATCGTTAACGTCGTTTTATAGAAAGTTAGAATAATTCCGAATTACATTGAGCTTATGAAGATTCCATAATTGTATAGAAATACAAATAAATAAACAAGTTGGGTTGCCTGAAGCATTTTCAGATTCTGAACACACATGTACAGATGCAAAAAAATTAGCAACAAACCAAACCACAAGTCCTTTCAATGAACTCGCATAGCGCGGCTTCTAATACAGTTGGACAATTTCACCAAAAAACAAAATCCAAGCTTCTCCAAGAATTAAAATTATTTATCTCAATTTCCTATCATTTTCGAATTATTCTAAGTCTCACATCGATCATGTATATTTTGCCGTATATCCATCGTACTTAGTATCCGAGAATGTTTCAAAGTTCTTTTTAACGGTAGGCAACCCATCTTGTTCATTTATTTGAATTTTTATGGCACTTATGGAACTTCCTTCCATAAGCCCGATGTAATTCGGAATTATTCGCATTTTCTCTAAAACCTCCTCGGAGCTGAAAACTGAATCCAGGACCTACGGGCCACTACACCTAGCTCTGCGCCACAATGCAATTCACTAATTGTGGCAAACGGAAAGGTGGGATATATTTATTACTATCATATAAACAAACAAAGCAAGAACATAATACCAATAATATGAACATGTTAAATGCAGAATTATTTCTTATTCAAGCAATATTGCAATTCTGAAAAGAAGTGTTTTACTTTCTTTAGAGCTCTGCATGGATGAAGTGGATTGCAGACTTTGGATTCTCTTGATTTCGGCATGTACTTCAAATAATGTACATACTAGCAAATATTATTTCAACTTACGTATTAAAAATCAAGTAAACATCACGTTAATTGTTCACGCTAATTATGATATAAAAGACACCGAAAATGCAAGGCAGTTGCATTCACAAGTGACAACATTTTTACCAGTGATCTTTTTGCTCTTGTAAATTGTAGATTGACGTGTTTTTGTGATAATATTATTATCTTATTCATTAAAATTTGGAGTGAATTTAATATTTAACCGACACATCTGTTACGTTGTTTGCCTATGGTCTGAGTACAGTACAATAATATTTCTTTTCTTACATTACTTTACATTGCAGTATTAATAATTATTTAAAGACCATATTGGGTTTTGTGAGAATTAGTTTTAATATCAATAAAATCATTTACTACAGGATTTAGTTACTATTATTTCGTTCATCTGACATGAACTGAATTGAAATGTTACTGGGACAATGCTTAAATTTCCGGAAAAAGTGCCGAACAATTTATCAAAATCAGAAATTTCCTGAATCATGCCAATATCATTACAATGTAATCCAACCAAATTTATTCCAGGAATAAGCTATGCCTAAGCTAGTTATAATTGGGTGCTGCATATTTGCGAAAACCAATGTTATAATAATGCAAATGAAGGTATGATGGATATTTTCATTTTTCTTTTTTAACGCTTTTAACTGTTTACACTGCTGATAATGCCTGTTTTTCTTCTTTTAAATATAGGCCCATTAAACTATACCCACGAAGAAGCAGCTAATGCCTCTTTAGCATGTCCTATGTTCATAATTATTGCTACAACTAGCAGCATAGACAGGATTCGTTATATTAAATGGCTTGAGAAAGCTCAATAAACGCATTAGGCATACAGAATACATCCGACAATGAGTGGCAAAGCTCAGAAAGACGCGATACTGCTCATAGGTCCATCATACCTTCGCGGATACTCAATGTTGTGCTGTTGCAGAAGAATATAAATGAATAGGGAGACTCATTGGGAGAGGCGAGAAGATTTATTTAATTATATAAACACATACGTAGTGAACTGTAAATAAGAAAGCTGCAAACTATGGACCATTGTCATTTACTCATTGTAGTTGACTACACACAGGCGCTGAATTCTAGAACGAGAAGCGCAATTAAAATATGTCCTTTAGACTGTGTCATTTATGCATGCCAACGACTGCGAATTCTGCAAAGAGAAAGAAATTATTTATTCATTCATTCGAAGCCTGCTGGCCCGGACGCTTCAGTGCCTGCAGGTCCGCAGCCCTTGGCTGCGCCTGGTCAACGGTCATGGATGCTCTCTTCTTGCAGACAACGACCCACGTGGAGCAGTTCAAAAGAAAAATGATAATCGTAAAGTGCGCGTTTTGGTCTCAGGGAGATGCTGGGCTGTCTTACGAAGCAGATCGTAAGACAGTGCGAATAGCAACAACAAAAAAGAAGCAGGAAAAATTATGCTATTAAATTTATACGGATAGTCATTAATGTCAGATGTATGTATGCTTACTGTTATGTATGAGTATTGCACTGAATACTCTCTCAGGCACAATTTCGGATTTTAGAGGGTCAATTCAATTCACAACGTATATCAAATAAAATTTGTATGCGCTGTATGAACAAACAACTATATTGCAACCAGTTTATTCGATAGCCATAGAAAATGTGAATTATTGGGGGCTTTTGATAAAAAAATCGACGGATTGGTGTACAAATTATATATAGAGGAATTTAATTTCAAACGGTCAACCAAATTGCAGTAAAATATGCTTCAAATTATGGTATTTTGTGTTTGAACTATACAAACAATTTTATTACTCCAGCAATATTAATTGATACTAAAGTATTTTAATGCAAATGAAAAATTGTTTTCATAAATCTCCGAAATGTTGGGATTGTAAAATAAAAACATTCCTTGATGTTAACATAAAACATCAATATCCAACAACACCTAGCACTATCGTGAAATGGGTGTTTTCTGGCAATTCTAAAGTGCCAAGCGTGCTTACACTGCGCCACATTCCTTTATTTACGTCCATCATTGAAGTACAATTGTACTTTTATCTCAATGACTTACGTTGTTAGATGACCAGGACATAAAGTAAGAACTCAGAAATAATCATTTTTATTTTTTAAATTTAAACATTACTTTTCCACAGAAGACGTAATAATAAGAGCACTCGTAATATAAATTTTACTACAATCAGTGCACAAAAATTGTGACTCATAACTTTATGATAGATTGCATGTGCCAATAAATTTTGTGACCGATTTTCTAAGTTTGCAACAACTCGTTGGCAGCTAAAACAAAACGACAAGAACTCTAGACGCCTTAGAGTTGTCACTGAATAATCACATTTTGAAAGCGCCCCATGCCTTATACCATTTAAATCATTCGGCTATGGGGGTGGTAATACGTCTCGCGTGCATTCTGCCGTTTCCAACGTTTTCGCTGTGCGAGTTTCAGCATCGTAGGTATTCACAAAAGGAAGTTTTGTAATTACGTAAGTTGCTATGCTTCTTTGCCTTAGAGACGTCGGATAGAGTCAGTCGGATTGCGAGTAATGCGGTTTGGGTTAATTAAATGTTTATAAGCTAAGTCTAAATTCAAATGCGTGGCGGACATTGTTGGTTAGTGTGAGCAGCATTACGAGCGGAAGAATATGAGTGGAAGGCTAATGTTTCAAGAATAACTTCAAAAATATTTCTACATCAAGAACTAAGTTCTTTTATAGCATTACTAGCATCATTAATTCAATTTTTGCGAATATTTTAGGAATACTTCAACACAGAATAAATTTATGGAATGAATTATTTTATATTCATTTTATGTTACTCGGTTCAAGATCATGAATTCCAATTGTCATGAACTTTTAGGAAATATCCTAATGTCATTATTAAGAAATCCGCCCAGCAGTCTTCGTTAATGTAGATCAAATCCCCGTGACAGTTGCGTTTAGACAGGGTAGGTATAATCAAAAGAAGAATAAGCTTCTAAAGAGTATAGCTGTTAGTAAATGGTATGGAGAAAAATACTGAATCATTTTATATGATTGGTATACAACGCATTCCTTCTTCCTATTCTATCCGGGCGGGTCTTTTTGATTTATTATAGAGTCCCTAGGTGTTGAAGCAAAATCATTCTTTATCTGAAGAAACAAAGCGTCACTATAGATGAAAATTCACGTAATCACTTCACTTTAAGTAACAATTTAAAGTAATTGACATTAATTGAGATAATTTACTCGAAATAACCTTTAGTGACCCAAAAGGATTTTGTTTTATCTGGTTTCATCCCCGTTATGGAATAAATTTAGATTTATATTAGAAGTTTTATTGTGCTGGTGTAACTAATTTTTAATTTCATCTAAAGTGCCCACTTGTTTTCTTTGCCCACTTTGGTGTTTTATTCTATTTTGCTCTTCTCGGGTATCCTTAATGAGACTTAATCGTTTAGATCGACTCCTACCATGCTTGCAACAAGCGCCCGGCACGACATTAGAGCGATTATAAGCTGGCTACGGTCAGGAAACCTCCGCGGCAATTTTGGTCGTTGTTTGTTTTTGGGCGGACCCGCGTGTCGCCGTGTAGGTGTTCGTGACAAAGGAACCACTTATTTGTCTATTCAACACCTTAATGGTGGTAGTCCTGAAATGGAACAAGCATTGAAAAGACCACATAACCCAACAACTCAATAAAAACTATGGTTATCTGATTGAATGCTCGCTCTGCTGGCATGCAGGCTTAGATGAGACCCATTTGAAAAAAGAAACAAATTTACTTTTGCTTTTGGGTAATTCTGAAACCATTTTAAATTTGTAAACTTATCACGTCTAGAATTTAGACATTAAGGACTTAATTTCGATGAAAAGAAAAGAACAGACAAAGACTATATGTTTTGGAATTTTAAGTGACATGTAACTTAAGTTAAAACAAATGAACAAAAATACGAGTTAATTATCTAGAATTGGTATATGCTGCTAATATTTCTATACAGGAAAAACGCGGTTTTCAGTATACCTAATTCATTTCTTTACATTTTCATGCAAAATGATCTTCTGAAATTAAGTCCGTCTTACTTCAACAGAGCTTATTTATGAGGTAGATCACTCTTTCTTTTTATTAATGAAAATAATCTTGTAGTTAAAAAGTGTATTTTTTTTCTTTCGCTTGGAAATAGTAATACTAAATTTGGTAGAATTAATATCTTAAAGAAAAACGCACTGTATCTTATGATCTAGATGTGCTACCTCACTTCTGTTTTCCACCATAGAAACACCAACGTTTCCTGTTTATATTTCACTTTGTCCCATTTTGATAGGAGGAATAGTTTAAATATAATTCATTGTTGAAGGTAGTATTTTTTTTACACAAAAATGCTATAAATTAACTCCTATTTTCATCCTGTTGTTTAAAATGAAATTTTTCTTTAATATATAAATTCGTTAAGATATCATACTATACTTTACATCCAAGTTGAAAGCTAACAATTAAAAAAAAACACATACAATCTAAAGGGTGACCTACCCTAAAAATTTGCTGTGATAGAGCAAACCTGACTTCGGCTTTAAGAGGTTCTTGTAAATGTGAAACAATAATAATAGTTTCATCATATTTGTTGCAGCAGCAAGCATAGTAGAATTAGTTAAGAGTATTAGAATTGAATATAACGTTTCAGTTAATTACTGTAAGTAAAGTGTGAACTTTGATTAAACATTTGGGAAAATAGAAATTTAATATTTAAAACTGCCAATGGATATACCGCAACAATGGAATACTAATAAGGTGAAACTTACAATGCATGGTTTTTAATTTGCACGTCCATGGCCTTCCGCTAGAAACAATTATGATTCTTATTAATGAATCATGCAGCTAACGCTGCACGCTCCTGAGATTTAAAAATAAAGCTGGTAATATATAGAGCTATAAAGAAATGCAGCACTATGGAAAAAGTAATAAATGTTCGCGAACACGATATGAAAACAATCCATCCGCAAGATTCTGGATGCACAAATTGTACCAACAAGAAATTAAAACGCAAGGCATTGAATGGTACGGCACGCTATTCTGAATTAATTACAACTAACTAGCGTACCGCTGGGGTATAAATACGCAACAATCTGCAAGCAGAAGACAGTACTCAGCTTCGTTGGGCTCTAAGAAGACATACTAAGAATCCAACATGGGAGTTTTGGTAAGACCAACTTTTCTACTCATTGCAAAGTCAATAAAACTATAGTCAAATTCATTCAAGTATATAAAAAGTCAGAAAGTCAGTATAATATCAATTCTTCCAATTTACATTTGAGAGTAATAATACTTCATTCATTTGTTTTGATTAATAGACAACCGCGTGTTTCTTGACAACGGTCTTCTTGGGCGTTTGCTCATATCGCATCGACTACAACCAATATGTGGCGCCAAGTTATGTGCACCAGCCATCGTACATTTCCTATCCCCAGAACTTTCCAACCTCTGGCAACGCTGAACTCGATAATACCGGGAATAGTGCCAATCTTGCCCCAGCCTTAGTGCAGGGTAATGACGCCGAGCCCGGGAAGAACTTTGAGGAACTCTTTGCCACTTTCGATAAGACTTATTCGAGCAAGCCCGAGGAGCAGTCCCCGGTGGAGTCGCGAACCACCAGAGACTTTGAAGACTACGGCGAGGTGCACGCTGTGGACAACGAAGAGCAGACGCAGGTAGCACCCCGTGATGCCGAAAATTCCGAGAGTCGCTGGGCGGACCACAAGAGCCACCACGAGGAAGAGGAACACGCTGAAGTCCACTACCACAAACACACCCACATGCACAAGCACAATCACAAGCAAGAGCATCACCACAAACACAAGCAAGAACACAAACACGCGCACGACCATCACAACCAGCACAAGCATGAGCATCATCAGGATCACAAACACGATCATCATCATGGACACAAACACGCTCACAGCCACCACCAGGACCATAAGCATGACCATCACCACGACCATAAGCATGGTCACAAACATGGTCACAAGCATGAACAAGAGCACAAGGAAGATCATCATGAAGACCATAAGCACGACCATCATCATGGACATGAACACAAGCATGGTCATGACCACCACCAGGCCCACAAACACGACCATCATCATGGACACAAGCATGAACACCACAATGACCACAAGCATGACCATCACCACGGTCACAAGCACGACCATCATCATGGACACAAACATGGCCATCATCATGGACACAAACACGAGAACAAGCATGATCATCACCATGGACACAAACATGAACACAAGCATGGTCATAAGCATGTTCATTCCAAGCATGGTTAAAGGGTTCGCAATCATGTAACACTAGCTGGTTTTGGAATTGTATGATATTTCTTGTTATATTTAAATGGTCGCTTGTTATTTGTTGATGATCATAATAAATTGTATCCGAAACTATCTTGTTTGATGAATTTGAAGTAAGATGTTGCGCAGGTGCGATAAAGGGTTCGAAAACAAGTAAAACGAAAGGAGCAACATTTCCTACGACTACGAGAATACAAAGCTTCGAGAATTGTAATCGTGGGTCGTGGCACACTTAATTGAGCACATCTTTCACCTGAGGCCTTAAACGTGACTTCGCATGTGCAAGGTATTGCTGCAACATACGTTGCATGCACCTCTAGGGTATAGTTTAATTTTAAAAATAGACGCTTTACAGGGATATATTTGCACCACCGGGCGGCAATGTTGCATGAGTCTAATTCACAATGTGTACGGGGAAAATCTCAAATAACAACAAAACTCAAACGGGTCGGCTTTGCCTCCAGAACAAGCTCACAATACTCAAATATTATATTAACAGATTTCTGCCAAATGGGACTCGCAAATCTTACTCACTAATTATGGAAGTGTACTTTGTGTGCATAAGACAATGTACACAAATATTTGAAACATGCATAGAATAAATAATTGGAGTAAACAATACCGAAAGTAACATTCAACATCGAGTACATCAATATATTTGCGTTATTTTGTATTGAAAGCGTATTATTGTGCCCTCTATTGGAATCAAACTTAACTTGCTAAAAAATGTTAGGAACCTGTTACAGCCAAACTGATAAACCCACCATCTTGTTAGATCTTGCAAAAGGAAAAATGTCAGTTAACTTTAAAAGTGCTCTTGTTCTGCTCAACAAATTACATTGTGTTTATAAATCTGACAGTATTGTTATTAATATGCTTTGTACCCGTCATTACAAAATGCGCAAATTAGATTCTAGTATAATTACAATTGAAACATAAATGCTTGCATGCAAATTGAAAACAATCTATGTCCACTAAACATTATTTTATTGTAATTTAATGAAGGCATTTTAATAAATCATTTAGCATTACATAATATTTTATTCGCTTTGTTCAAAAATGTCTTGCGCGTTCTCCAGACAATCAACATTTTGTTCGGGGGGTTTTTCCTCATCGATTTCCCAGAGGATAGGATCATTTTTAAGAGTGACACATAGCAAAATAGTTGTAATAATTGCTGAAAAATAGGGTTACATTTGCTATAATTACTAAAAACAAACTTGCTTAAATAGTAAACGAGCAAAGCAGTTACATTATCCGTCCTTATTGGAAAGTTTTTATCGAATACATACATAAACAAAAATAAGTAATAAAGCAAATGAAAGTAAAAGCACAAACTAAATCATGATTTTCTTAAATATGTATTTCCCAACAAGAAACGAATAAAATTGAATTAACACGTGCTTTCTTAAAAATTGCTTTTCCGGAAAGAAAGAAAATTCCTTCTTATTCCATTTTATAGACAAATAAAAAAAATCAGTTGAAGTTTTAATATTTAAATAAGTAACAGTAAGAAATTTCACTCAAACTAAATTAATAATCTTGCTATATTAAAAAATGTACCATATTTTACTATATTGTCTTCTAAAATCTTATTCAGGTATGTAATAGTGGTATCACTTCGCCAATCTTTTAATGTGAGTTTTTATAATTTAATATTTCCTTTGCAGATTTTTTCTATTACTATTCTTTTCGTTTGCAGCTATTACTAAATATATATTAATGATAACATTGACAACAAATAAATCTGTAGACAATATTATCATTGTTTTGCAAAGTTCACAAGTATATACTTACATATCATAAAAAAAGCTACTAAACTTGCAATTGCAATATAAGAGTAGTTCGTATCTTGATTGGTTTTAAACAAATATGTTGTCTCATTCGTATTAATTGAGTTACTCGAGCCAGTATAAACTTGTGGGTGATCCATATTTACCTCCTCTTGATTTTTCCTAAAACACAAATCGTCATAAATTCTGTAAATCAATATTAACAAATAGTTTTAAATTAATAAAACACACAGTTAATTAAATCACATGATACTAATATGTAATCATTACAATTTTTAATTAACCTTTATTACGTTTTTCTGCACGTTCATTCAATTTTATCGTATTCTTTTAGCATTAAGTCAATTTCTTTGCGAACTCCTGCTGGTAACTCATGTCCTAGTTTCTTTCCTTTCCACACTTTAGTATACATATAGAGGAGCTAGTTTTTCAGATGAATTGGCTTCTGTTTTGCTCACAAGTTCCATAAGATTACTTGAATGGGGTGAGAACAGCGGCATATCATGGTCACAAAAAGAGATGAAAGAGATGAGATTAATGAAGACTTTATTACCAAAAGTTTGTTTTTTTTGGAAATTATATGTAGAAACACCTGGATTTTATTCAAAGCGGTTTTATTTCTTATTCTATGGCTTAGTGTTTTCATTTGATTGAAGTGAAAGTTATTTACACAAAAACCAGCTATATTTTATTAATTCATTATATTGATTTATTAGAGATATACGTAGTTAATAAAATATAACAATTCCATTAATATTTGAAAATATTTGAATTAAAAATTGAAATGAAAAAAACATTTTCTAAATATTTTGACAGCGACGTGGTTTAATTAACAATTTAACTTACCAATCATTTGGTATATAATGTCACATAAATTTTGATATTGTGATAAATTGTGTATACTAATAATGTAAGATAACGATTTTGTTTGCAAATAGAAATAAATCTTAAATTACAAAAAAAACTGCAACAATTTCATTTGTTTTTCACAAGAAAAACAACATGACAAGAATGTGTCTACCCGTATTATAACATTAAACCAAAATTTAAGCGTACTGTACATACAAAGTAAAAACCCAATCGTATGTCATCGCTAATTAACAGACAAGCAAAACATAATCAATTCATACCTCAAAAGTTCAAGCAAACACACCAGAGGTAGCCTGCTTCTGATAACTGCCAGATGAATGCAATTAATCTAACACAAACTTCCTCACTTGTAACTTAAATTTTATCTAGTTTACAACATCAGTGAGAAGACAACATGTGAGTGAAATGCGTCTGGTGCGTCGCTGCGCAACAGGACAACTGATTTCAGGAACGGGAGAGAATCAGCTGCGATTCCTGCGTAGCCACGCCGCAAATTCAATAGGGGTTTCAATCTGCCATAGTTGAATGGTTTACTAATATTAAGGAATTTTATTGGAAGTCGCATTATGAGGCGGTTTCTTTTACAACATTTATATTCGACAATTGATTATAAATAAAAAATATCTTCTTGGCTCAATGTTCTTAAAATAGACATTTCTTCTTTGCCTCTTGTTTTCCACTCTGTATAATGACGATGGTTTTTGACTTATACTACTATCATCTACAATATCTTCATACTAAATATATCTATAGAATATTGTTTTATAATTATATGTAATATAGTTTGTTACATACAAGTGTGCTTCTATTCTGCCAAAGGGTGTGCTATAAGATGAGAGTTAACTTTTGAATACCGATATTAGTGCGTAGTTTATTCGCACAGTACGTGCCATTGTTGTGTTTGTTCCATAGGGTTTGCAATTGCAGTATTCCAGTGAATAAGCGCTTTTCCCCGGGCGAACATGTACGAACCTAGTACACACTTCCCAATCAATTTATCTGGAATATTAAGCAGGTATTAATAAACCACTCCAATTTTTCAAGTGAATATACTACGTACAAAATGTGGGTTGAAAATTAATAAAACAGTTTATTCATTATACCAAGTATACCAACTGTAAATACCAAGTGTAAAAGATATTTTGTTTTAATCCAGAAATGTCTCCTATAACATCTGTGAAGTAATGAAAATAGCAATAAGAGGTTTGTGCAGAGCAATAAAATAGCCCATTTGAATATATACTGGCGCTCAATGTAATTGAATGAAATCTTCCTAAGAGATTGTAAACTGAATTGATTTTTAAATGTCAACGTGTGTTGTATTCTTCTGTCCCATAAGGCATATTTAAGACAAGTTTCAATAGGTAAAAATAAATTGATATATTCGTATAGGGGACTGATATAAACTTAGAAATTATAAATAATATTTTTTTCTCCATGATGTGTTTAATGTGATTGAATTTCCAGTACTTACAATATTTGGCTAAGTTCTGCAGGTATTGCACAACTCAATCCAACTACCCTTTTTGCAATACAAATTGTAATGCACTTTGTTCAAAATAATAACATATTTTCTCACAAATATATAAAAAATATAAAAATTCACTTCTAATTCATAAATATATTTTATTTAGGAAAAGCTTTAGATTTGCAAAAAAGAATTTAATCTCTAAGGCTTTATTGCTGTTTCTTTTCTATAACATAATAATTTGATAAATATCGTACATTTCATTAGTTCTTAAGATCTGGTATCCCTTCAACGCCAAAAGTATGAAGCAATTTAGAACATTTGTTTTTAGGGTAGATGAGGAAAATAGCATGGAAGTTCCATTTCACTTTGAAGTTCCATGTTTGTCGGAAATGATTTTTCACAATTATTTAATACGATGATTCCAGCACGTTTAACTGAACTGTTATCTAAATATTTGTTAAAACATAGCTTTTTAGGTGAAGCAAAGAAGAAAAGCATATTAAGCTAATTACCAACAAGTTTAGACGTTTTAGGAGTTAACTCTAAACATCCAGGCAATCATCAGCTCAATCTTTTAATTGCATATTAGACCTTTAAATCTTTTTATACTATAAGAGAACTAAAAATATTCAAAAATTTTCAAATGTAAAAAACACAATTTGGTGTTGTAAAAGGTCCATATTAAGTAACTAATGCATAATTGTAAATTAAGTATTTTGTTTATTTTTGCAAGAGTTTAAAATTCAAATCAAATTATTGATTCAAACCAATTTGAACTCATATTACAATTTGAATAATTTAAATCCTTTCACTTTCTTCTTGTAATTTAATTTGGCTAGCAAAAATTAAAGTAATAATCTTTTGAAAACGCTCCATTCGTAATACGTAGAACGTTGATAATATCTAAAACTGGTATTAATTGAATGATTAAAATTAGTAATTAGTCATAAATCAATTGATCTAGATTATTTAACATGAATTAGCAAATCCAGCACACTCCTAACAGTTAACCTTGTGCACAATAATAAGCAACTTGATTCATACTTAATACGATAATGGTACAGAATATCGTCCAAGTAGAAAAGTTGGGCAATTAATTATTACCGATCTAGATACATAAGAGACGTGGTGTCTCAAGGGTGTATAGCAGCTATCAAGGGTGTCTCATGTAGAACATGCCACGTGTGCACCATGAAGCAATAAATTTAAATTAAACGAAAACATTCACAGGTATTAAGAGTATGTATAATTGATGGTTGAACTTGAATAATCGGGTAGCATTTGTTATTCAATTTAATTGATCATATAATTTAATTATATGCTTTTCTATTTGATCTATTTGTATGTATTATTTAGAATTTTCAACGATTGACCTTTTATTGTTTCACTTCGACCTGCCAACTAAGTTTTGATGGAAATAATGCATACAAGTACAGAATACAAATTGATTGAAACATAAATCCAATAATTAATTGGGATATGGAGTATTCAATTAGGATAATAAATCAATATAATAAAAGAATTAAAGCAAATTATAGATAATTTATAAATAACACGTTAAATAAATTTCTCTGCATTTTAGCAAAACAAGTGACAGCTTAATTACAATTTAAATGCATAGAACGAGAATTGCATATAAATTATACTAAACAGATGAATGTTGTTGAATACCGAGTAAAGAGAAGTACAGATTGGAATTCAATTCAAAACATGTTTTGGAAGTTTCTTGAAATCTTTCAAATTCTTCTTAAAGAAAAAAACAGATAATTTGACCCAAATTTCGTAAATCACCGAATAAACAATGAAGGTAACAAACTAAAAACCAGTTTATGTTTAGATCGATATAGTCTTGGTATTTGTCCTTTGGTAAAATTAAACAAAAAGTGAAACATGCAAGGTGATGACAACGTCTATAGCGAAAGCATTGATGAACAGTGCAAAGCCACGTACCCCTACCGTAACCACTGGTGGATTGAAATATATGAAATGCCAGACTAGTTATGTCCATTTGTGAAGGAGACAACTTGAAGTTGAAGCCCTCTGTGAAGGTCACAACTGATTCAGGTGTGGAACGCACAACCCGAGTGCGTTTCTCTTTCACAGCTTTGTAGTGTTGATTCAATGTCAATCGGACGTAAGCCTCGTGTTTGTCACCCTGAAACTGTAAAAAAAACGTTACGATGGAAAACGTAAAGCCTATAAACAGAATAATTAGTGTTGAGCAGTAGTGAAATTAAAGTTATGATTGGTTGACGATAATTGTGGTTGACTAGAAAAATATATGATAAATATTTAAAAGATGATTAAGTAGTGTAATTTATAATGATGTCTGATAAAAATAAATTATGTATTACTTTGGCGACATTTCATCCATTTGACTACTCTTCTGTATAGTTGTAAATTGAAGATTATGTGTTCCCTAAATGTCATCAATCAATGGTTCTTATTTAATAATCTGATATTCAATGTCAAAAGACAGATCCGAAAAGACCATTGCAAAACTTCCTCGGCCGGGTACAAAGTCAAGGTGTTCGTATTAAAATAAAACTTGTTATGAATTTATTTAACAATTTCTATATTATTACTTCATGCACTATCACTCGTCCTAAAAATAAATGGCTACTACAGGATTGCATAGGAGACTCGTTAACAACAAGCTTAGTCAATTTAGTTGCGTTTTATTTCTGGAAAATACCGGACAAACAGGAATGGCTTATGTTTGGCTTTAGTTTATGTACCATTCCGACGGTAATTAATTAATTTTCTTCAACGTAGATATCAAATGTGCTTACTTTGTCTAATATACAATGTATTGAAACAAAGCGGTACGATAGCATTGCGATCGCGCATCATTAAAGCTCGTTGGTAGTATGTATATAAGTTCGTATGTATATAAGTTAGGTGCGCCACTACCACGGCATTAAATTAACTAAGCACGCCGACCAGGAAGGCTCGCCTGCCAGAAGACAGTCGTTGGTGTGCATTCAACCGACACCGAGAAAACAGATACCACGTTATTAACTAAAGTGATTTTAATAAAATATAACTTGTGTATATAATGGAAAACGTGTTAATATTCCCCCCGGAAAGTGAAGGTAGTGAAACTAATTATGCCATCGTTGATTTTGATGATCACAAAGGAAAAACCATCTTCTGCAAGCCACAGATTACGAAAAAGTCCGCAGCGGATGTTGTGAACATTGCGCGAAGAGCTTTCAATTCAAATCGAACCCTTTCGATAGACTTCCGCGAGCAGCAACTGAAAAATTTGCAACGCATGTACAATGAAACTGAAAAGGATATGTGGGATGCATTGCAAGCAGATCTACGAAAACATAAAGCAGAATCTTCTCTGGCAGAGACAGATATGTTGAAAAATGATTTGACCAATATATTGATGAATTTCAAATCCTGGCTGAAACCAAAAACTCAACCTAAAGACCTTGCCAATCTATTAAATGAGTTGAAAATATACAACGATCCATTTGGACTGGTTCTAATAATGGGTGCATGGAATTATCCATTGCAATTGACCCTTCTACCCGTTGCGGGAGCCATTGCTGCTGGTAACTGTGTGATCATAAAACCGTCAGAAATAGCTTGTGCCACTGCCCGATACATTGCTGAAACAATTCCCAAATACTTGGACAACGAATGTTATCAGGTATTTGAAGGTGGGATTGAAGAAACTACCCTTCTTCTTGCAGAACGATTTGATTATATATTTTTTACTGGTAGTCCAATGGTTGGAAAAATCGTACACCAAGCCGCTGCCAAGTATCTAACACCAACGACACTTGAGCTGGGAGGCAAAAGTCCTGTATACATTGATCCTTCTGCTGACATTGACAAAACAGCTGCTCGAATCATATGGGGCAAATGTTTAAATCTTGGTCAGACTTGCGTTGCTCCAGACTACGTCCTTTGTACCAAAGCAGTGCAAGACAAGTTTATCCAAGCTTGTAAGAAAGTAATCACTGAATTTTATGGAAGTAACATTCAGGCTTCCCCTGATCTCTGCCGAATTATCACCGATAAACACTACAATCGCTTGGTGGGACTCATGAGTAATGGCAAAATTGCACTGGGAGGCGAACATGATGACACGGAACGTTTCATAGAACCAACAATCCTTATAGATGTGCATCCCACTGATCCAGTAATGACTGAAGAAATCTTTGGACCTTTACTACCGATATACAACATTAATTCAATCTACGAGGCGATTGAATTTATAAACAGTCGAGAGAAACCTCTTGCCTTCTACATATTTTCCGAAAACCAGAAGGAGACTGAAATGATGCTGAACAGAACATATTCTGGCGGTGTTTGTGTCAACGACACATTAATACACATTTGCTCTGAAAATTTGCCGTTTGGAGGAGTTGGGAATTCAGGAATGGGTAACTACCACGGACGTCAAAGTTTTGAGATTTTCGTTCATAAGAAGAGTGTGTTGAAGAGGAATTTTGCACTTATCGCTGATAAACTATCAGCTCCTCGTTACCCACCGTATACAGATGCAAAAAGCGCATATCTGTACTTTATGATGAAGAAACGGCCGGAATTTCCAGTCACAGCTTTTCAATACATCGTAGTGTTTATGCTCGGAGGATTTCTGGTCTTATTAATGCAGTTATACGTTTTCAACTAAAGAAACCACATAACAGCAATCAGAAAAGCTTCAAAAGTTGTTACAAATAGTACTAAATGTATTAATTAACCAATTACTAATGAATTAATTTTTGAATGTCATGCTAAATTAAATAATTGCGTTACTTTGCACTGTTGGGAAAGTGTTCCGCGTACTAAAACAGTTTTGAAACAACAATTCTATTAGGCACTCAATGTGTTTTTGCATTTTCTTTTTAATTGCGTAATTACGTTACTCATGAATTGCGTAAACCGCATGCAAAGAATGCACATTAATTGTAGTATACGGATGCGTCTCTGTTGGTCACAGATTAGGTTTATACTGTGCATGTTTTTATTGATGAAATTGGTGCATTCAAATATTATTGATTCACTTAGATTCTAATGTCCTAGAAACCTTGTTTATGTGCATTCTACCTGTACGTCAATAATTAGAGCAGAATTAAAACAGAAAAACATTGCTTCTTTTATTTGTGTTTTTAATGAAATTGTTGTTTGGTTTCAATCTATAATTGTGTTTAAAATGTCATATTTCTGCATTCGAATTATTCATGCATGCAGAGTGCATTCTAGGTGCGTTCTTAATGGCAATTAATAATTCATGCTGATCATAATTCCAAATTAGTACTAATGTCAATGCATGATGGGTAAGATCATACAATATCAATTGTACATAGCTGGAGGTAAATACAGTCATGAGTTGAAAATTAAAGCGACCTGCAGAAGAAGTACTACCTTTCAGGAACGTTAACCGAATGTAAATTTCATTATGTGTGAAATTATGCCATAGCATCCAATGCAATTCAAATTGAAGTGAAACGCAAAATGCAATTACTTTCATGTTATTAACTGTGCGAGTGCGCACAGTATGTGAAGTAAAAATTGAAAGCTAGAATATGTAATAGTAGATAAAATTAATAGTCATGCCCACTTTCTTGGCTCTCTTCCGATAATGTTAGAGATATAATTACAATAGAATGATTGAAGTTGCATGTCGGAGAAATTACCTGGCGACATTCTTAGAATCCAGGCGACCGTACATAAGTGCTGGAGGATAAAGTATGCTTTTGAGCAGCATTTCCTTGTTTGGACATTTTTTCACAATTTGCAACTATGTTCGTACATTAGCTTGTACGAACTAACACTTGCGGTATATTGGATGTTGAAGCTGGTTTTATAAACATTTCAGATGCAATTGGATTACCAATCTCTCTATATTGATTGCACCGTTCACTTTAAGTGTAAATCTTTCTGCACTAAAATTTACAACTTCTATAGTTGCATTTAGTGTGATGTAATACACAAACCAATTTCCTTTACTCAGATAGCACGTGCCGTTCCATGTTTCAATCAAACTTGGTAGAAATTAGTAGAAATTTTCTATAATTATTTGCGTTACGTGCGTAAGTTAGTTAACCTTGTCCATGTTGTCTATAATTTGACAATAACAACTCAGAAACAGGTTGTATTAATTGAAATGGTAATTTCAATTGGCCTTGAAGCATAGATGTGAGAATAAAATAAGTTTCGTATTTGACAAGGAAGCTCCGCACGTACTCCAAGGATATGATGTTCGATAACTTGTAATAAACTTTTTAGATGAGCTCGTTTGTTACCATAACATTAAGTCTGAATAAAGATTCATTTGTAAATAACATGTCAGAGACTGTAGAAGTAAGTGCCTCGAAGCGTGAAAAGGCAGTGACAGCACGTGCAGTTGGTTTAAACAAAAAGTTACATAGTTTGCGAGATGCCACGAATATTGCCCGCACCAGTTTCAAGAATGGAACTAACCAATCAGTAAAATTTCGCCAAAAGCAGTTGGAGTTTCTTCTCTTCATGTATAAAGAGCAAAGGTATAACATGTTAAAGGCGTTGCAAAATGACCTAGGCAAACCTGCTTTTGAAGTACACATCTATGAAATTGACCTCCTCATAAATGATGTGAAAAACGTACTATATCACTTTAAGACGTGGTTGAAACCTGAAACCACACAGAAATACTGTAATAATACTGTAATTGGAGAACCTACAATATACAGGGATGCATATGGCGTCGTGTTTATCATTGGTGCATGGAATTATCCTTTTCAAAGTTGTCTCCTGCCTCTAGCAAGTGCCATTGCTGCAGGAAACTGCGTTGTGATACAACCGCATGCATCAGCTATTCACGCATATAATTTCCTTGCAAACACACTCAATTTGTATTTAAGTGGATCTTGTGTTTTGGTATGTAATGGACACATCACAATGGAACTTGAAGTGGACTACTTGTTTTTCACCGGACCAGCAACAGAAGCCAAACGTCTGCATACCATATGCGCACAGGCCCTCATCCCTGGAACATATGTGGTTGGCGGTCAGAACCCAGTCTACATAGACGAATCAGCAGATGTGTCCATGGCAGTGGAACGCATCATGTGGGGCAAGTGTATCAATGCAGGGCAGACCTGCATTGCCCCAGGCTACATCCTTTGCTCCCGGGAACTAATGCATAGATTTATTACGGAAGTACCAAGGATAATTCAGGCATTTTACGGCAATCCTAAATCGTCACCGGATTATTCTCGCATTATATCCACAGAACATTTTGATCGACTTATTTCATTTCTTGAAGGAAAAGAAATTGCATATGGAGGACACTACGATCGTAACAGTTTGTATATTGAGCCTACTGTGTTAGTAAACGTGAGTCCTAATTTTGCAATGATATATGACGAAGTATATGGACCAATACTACCTATCATAATAATGCAAAGTATTGAGGAGGTGGTTTCCTTTTTACGGGCACGAGAGAAGCCACTAAGTTTTTACATTTTCTCCAAGAACAGCAACATCGTCGACCATTTAATCACAAATACATCATCTGGTGGAGTCACTGTCAACGATGTTTTGATGCACTTTGCTGCCCCAAGTTTGCCATTTGGAGGAGTTGGGGGAAGTGGATTTGGCTCTTATCATGGTAAAACGACGTTCGACACTTTTACTCGTAGGAAGAACGTCTTCAAGAAATCTGTGAATGCTGTTGTGGGTACAGTAGAGGAAATCAAATTCCCGCCACAATTGACAAGGACTAAAGTACGTGTTTTTTCTATCGGGATCAAATATTTACTCACGTTTCTAATGGGAATGGTGTTTACATATTTGGTTTATTATGCTGTCCAAAATAAATCCAACGCATAAATTAGTAATTAATAGACCAAATACGCTTGATACACTATTCCACCCCTCTTACTATATATATATATTTATAATTTAAATTGTTTGCACTTACTTTTAATCTACGTGCCTCGATGACAGTTGCTGTTAAGCGACAGAGATTTTCATTGTATACCAGAGATAGTAGTAGTTCACCCAAATCGGATCGGATTTCTGTTGTTTCCTAAAACCAATAAGAAACAAAATTAGATAACTAATTAAAACAATCAATTTTGTTATTTACGGTAAATATTGTTATTTTGTTACAATCTTATTAAGAAAATATATTTCAATGGGATATGTACTTGTTTCTATTGTGGGGATTTACATAAAACCCCTACAATCATCCACTACACCATAAACTAACATTCTCCGTTTTCCCAAATCCGAG